>WBMV01006175.1:65623-137999 GCA_013396655.1 Campylorhamphus procurvoides
GGTCATCACATTCCAGTTTCCTAGATGAAAGGATGTTACCAGAATCATTGCACAACCCCTATGCAAGAACAATTGGCAGGGTGGTGTCTGATTAGGCCGTTTTCTAGTGGTCTTAAAACTGAAGTTGCATACTGCCAAAAAAGCTGGCTTTTGGAGAATTGTTGCAGTCCTGCAAATTTTTCTAAGCCTACAGTTGAGCAGATGTGGACAGAGCTCTGAGCTTCAGAAGGTGCTTGCTTGGGCTGAGAAGGGATTTTAAGGTCCTGTCTTGAATGCTTGAGCACTGTTTGGGTACTAGTGGGATTAGCAATGGTACTTACTGTCTCCAGGCACTGCTTGTTTTGTCTTCGTGGTCCCAGAAAACATGGTAGAACCATAGTAGCAGTTAAGAGCCCTCTACACTAGTGTGTACCAGTGGAGCTGAACCAGCAAATGTTAACAGAGCTGAACGTTAACAGAGCTCTGTGAACAGAGCTCTGTTATATATGCTTGTTGTATAATATTGCAAACCTTATTCAATTAGCATGACATCACTCTTCAAGTGTAGGATTTTAGAGTGGAATAGAAGACTAAATACATTGAAGTGCAGAAAAGAGTAGTTGCACAGAATGCAGGGATGGAGGGAGAAAGGCAAGCAGAGGACAAGGAACCTGTGCCAAATTCTTCTGTGATTCCTGTGCCTTGGTGCACTAGGACTACAGGCTTTTGATGCCCACGAGCCTGAAGAAGGCGAGCATCTTCTAAATCTGCCAGTTGCTGGAATAGGTGATTGCATCTTTGTAGAGAACCGAAAGATTTGTGCATGAAACTTGTTTACAGCTCAAAGCACTCTTCAATCTATAAAGACAACCTAGAATCATAACCTCTTTACTGGAAGGAGTTTAGGGAAGACTGTGAAGTGGTTGCCAACTACAAATTAAGATTGCTCTTTAATCTTTAGTCTGGAAGGCTCCTAACAACATGGAAAAGGGTGTGAATGTATAGAGGGGAAAACCATAAAGGTGATGAAGTTCCTTCTGCTTAAAGCACTGTAAACCATGTTTTATGGGAACATGGAGAAAATGTATGGCAAAAAATGCATTCTTTGTCATGGGAGAGGGGCTGATCACAGCAGCTGCGTACGTTACCTTACTACTCTGTAATGGTGAAATATGATTTGTATTTTGATGCAATTGTACATCACTGACCCAAAATGTCAGAAATTGGTACATTTCTGTGTAGGAGATGTGTGAATGCAGCTTTCTCAGGAGGTATTAAAGTTCCTTTTCTCTGCATGGAGTTTACTGTGGACAGTTGTGTATATATTGATTACCTTAATGTTAGAAATGCAGCTAGTGGCTTTTGGCTTACTATTTTTAGTATCCTGCAGTAGGTCTGTTTCTTCTAATTTTGTTGTGTTTGTTTCTTTTTACAACTTGATTTTGCAGTCTGAGTTATTTAAAATAACCAAATAATGAGTCTGAAAACATAAGAGAAAGCTGAGTCTCCAATAGAGGATCTGATCTGATGTGAACCAATTAATTATTTAGTTTCATAAGCTCAAGATGCCTTTGTGTTTTACTGAAATCTTACTGCTTTTTGGGGAAGAGGAATTAAGCTTCTGCAGAAACTCGGGGGGAGACAAGCTTAAGAAATAATGCTCTTAATGGAGAAGAGATGTCTTAAATGACAGTCAGTGCTGTTAAAAATACCAGCTCCTACCCACTAATGATAGGCCAAGTTTTGCAAACTTAACAGGTTTCATCCTTTTTTCTTATGCTATGCCTTTGATGGGATTTTGCCTTTGATTGCCTGGTTGTGGGTGGAATGTCTGATACTCTTGGCAACAAGTGCCATAGAAGTTCTTAAAATTACATTTGTTCTGGCCTGGAGCAAAGCTATGTGGGTGTTGGATGTTTCTTTGAGACCTGACGTTCCTTTTAATTAATCACCTTATGTTATCTACAACTTTAAAGGAAGATGATTACTATCTAGCAGCTGACTTCACTATGTGGCATAGATCCACACTGCTGTACATTTAATGGTTTGGTATATGAATCACCCATCTGGACAAGGCACTATTTGGATAATCAGTTATACTGAAATATACTCTGTGGACTAGAGTCAAGTAATTATAAATTTTACTTGTTATAGTCTCATCAATGGCATAATGCTTAATCTTTTAAGCACATAAGAGAGTTAATTGATCAGAAATGCATTACGAGCTGCTTCGGTGAGATGATGTGAACGTTTTTCTGGGTAATACAGGAACCTAGGGCCCTGTGCTAGGGTAGAATTTAATTAACTGATAAATACATTGTTCTATGCATATCTGTACAGCTGGAATATTTAAATTAAACTATCCGTCTAATGTTCTGTGTACTAGTTTTGACAAATTTCAAAAACCCTCATGCAGAATTGGCTGAATGCATGATAAATTGGCTGCTGCCAGTTATGTGAAGTGAGCTGGATTATCAGAAGTAATTGGTTTAATTTAAACCCAGCTCATTTTAAGTGAAAAAGGCTAGGGAGCAGCCACGTGATCAGTTCAGCAAGGAGCTCTAAAGAGGAAGGTAGAAAGTTCCATTAATACAGACAAGAAGAATAAAATGTGGTAAACAGCCCCAGCTGATGGAATAGGTTTCCAGTAATTATTCAAAGTGTAAGCAAATTCTTCTTCAAGATGCAGTTAGTAGTGAATTTTGAGCAAATTTTGAATCTTGTTTAAAAGCAGGTAACTATCTTGTTTTGCCAGGTACCTCTTGATTGAAAACCTGATATGGAAAACTAGGGAATGCTTGGACTTGATGGTTGTGCCTGTCCTAGTCCATTCAGCTACAGACTTGTCAGAAAATGTATGATCAATCTGGAGTACACGAGGAAGAAGAAACTGCAGTTTTCAATTTGCATTTATATTTAATGCTTCCATAAACACAGGCGGCACATTCCTATTTTGTACTTTAGCTGGAGGTCTTGTTTGCAGTTACGAAATGACTTACAACAATTGAGTTCACAGCCTTACCTTAATTTCTTTTCTAGGAAGAGCACGTGTGCAGCAGCTAGCAGAGAACACAAGATATTTCAGGAGACGACTGAAAGAGATGGGCTTTATTATCTATGGAAATGAAGATTCCCCTGTTGTGCCTCTGATGCTGTACATGCCAGCAAAAATTGGGTAGGTTTGTCAGCATAACTTCTTATCCATGTTCTTTAAAGCTAGGATGGTACAAGGGTATTAAGAGTTTTCTAAATATAAGAGAAGACTGGTTTGAATTTTGCTTTTATTATTGTTACTGAGTCTCATAAAATATGGAAATTTCCTATAAAAGTGATCTTGAGAAAATTGAGGTTTGTAGCTTGGGGCAGCAAGGAACCACTTTGGGGAAGCAATTTTGCTGCTGCATATCATGTTTTAAAGGTTGGGGATGTGTTGGGGGGTCTATGTGTGTTTCCATTGCATTTATATATAAAGTGTATAAATGTGATAAAAGGGGAGCTGAAATTCAATGGAAATTAACATTAAAAGTTACTGGAGGAAATCTTTCAACCAGCTCCTGGATCAGAAGCAGCCAACATTTCCATAGATGAACTTTGAAAATTGAAAAAAGGAAAAGGGTGGGGAGCAAGATATGATGGGACACAACAACATGTATTTATCACAAGTTTTTAACAGGTCTGGTAATAGTCACTCAGGTATTGGTATTGCAAATACTAATACAACTGTAGCACATAGCTTTAGAAATGTTTATGCGCTTGTGGAGTGCTATGTGGATAAAGGCTAAAATTCTGCAAGGAGGATATAATGTATATATTAAAAATTTTTGCAACAAAAATATAAACCTGATTTCAAGGACAGCTTGGCTTTGACCACTGCTTTTGAGTGTCTGTATAATGCAGTGCTCAATCAACACTTTCAAATGTGGAAAGCTGTACGGAACATCTCTAGTGCTTTTACTAGCTCAGGCTTCTGTCTGGCTAAGCACTGGGGTTGACAGAACAAACTACATCTAGCGCTCTGCATGAAGCTAGATGGTCTTTCTCCACCCTTCTCAGTGTAACAAAGTTTAAAAGGACTCTAACCTATATGGGTATTGCAGGATCTGCAGTGTGCACCATCCAGCAGACAGAGGTATAGTGTCTGCACTGCCCAGCTGCTCTGCCAGTCAGTGCTATCTTTTCCCTGGAAATGTTTATGGAAATGTTTATTAGCTGAGCAGTTGGACCAGTAACGTACTAATTTAAAAACCTAGTAAAATAATGTTATTTTTGTACATCCTTGTAAGCCTCTTAAGTTCATTGCTACTTCTCACAACGAAGTCAGTTCAAAACGGATTAACCATTTCCTGTGGCCTGTAGGAACACCCACAATTGCACTGCCATTACAGAAAGGATCAAGGTCTTCGTGCCTCTCATAGCCTACTCACAGCCACTAATTTCTTTAATCCCTTTAAGAGTTTGTTTTGTGTAAATATGTGACAGTTGTATGAGATTTTTGCACCTTCCTTAAAAATATTTGGTATCATATTAGATGATCTCGGTTTACTGTGGCAATTCAATGGTTCTCATGATAGACTCTTAGAAAGTGTACATTCTGTGACACAATAATGTACTTTAATCAAGTTAAATTGGTTACACTGAAATATCCACTGCGAGGTATTACAGCATGAGGGATTCTTTATATAGTGAAATTTCGGAGCCAAAATCCGTGTTTCCTATCAGAAATATTTCCAAGCTTAAATTACAAATCCATTTAGAAACAGCCTGCTGAAAGACCAGTCCCTGCCACATATAATCTTTCAGCTTTGTTGGAACTTAATACAGTGAAACCTTTTGAGAAGGACCACCTTGGCATTGAATTTAAAAAAGGCTTTTGTGAGCAGGCATTCTGCCCCTAAAAGAAAGCACCAGAAGGTCCAAATTTTGGTGCTACAGGCTTGCAGGGGCCTGTGTGTGTTAACATACCGAGACCTTCATGCTCCAGCTTTGCTGCCACTGGAATAATTGTGACGATCTTGTTCTCTCTGGCAGTGCATTTGGGCGTGAGATGCTGAAGCGGAACATCGGTGTTGTGGTTGTGGGCTTCCCAGCCACCCCCATCATCGAGTCCAGAGCCAGATTCTGTTTGTCTGCAGCTCATACCAAAGAGATGCTTGATACAGTAAGTGTCTCATCTTGTCTTCCTTTTGTTCGTATCTGCTATAAACAGATAGAAATGTCTTTTTTCTGTACACTGGTTCAGTGTTTGGTACATAAACTAGTTGAACCTAATCTTCAAAGTCTTTTGTAGTAGAACTGGCAATGACTCCATCTCTCTTTCCTTGCTTCAACAGTGCAGAATGGCTGCCTAGAGTAAATCTCAGGACTTTTCTATTTTAAATTATGTGAGAGAAACAGTCTCATTCCTGTGAGACAATGCTTCTTCCCCTCTTAAGAGGCTCTACCTTGCACTGAACCTTTTAGAAGGATAAAAGTTGTGCTTCTTCTGACCCTAGATACTAATGGTAAGAAGAAAAAAAACCTCCAAAACTATTATATTCTTCTCAAAAGGAAGCACATGATTACTAGTGAAAATTTTTATTCCAAATACTACTATTCCAGTTCTTCTTCACAGCTTCAGAGCATTTTATCTTAAATGATCCTGTCCTAATGAGTCTGTGCTACATGCAGTGCCTTACTGACTTCTGCCTGCACTAAGCATATTCCAGAGGGAATGCAGGCCCTCTGTAAGGAGGCTTGCATCACAGTTAGGACATGCTGCCTTAAAAAGTAAGGATGACAGTTACTTTCTGATTAATAGAGTTGAAATAGGATTATATGAATAAATTGGACTATTCTTTGTACGTTCTGGAGTAGTAGCTACATTCAGTTTTGAGTCTTCTGAATAATCTTCTTTGATGGACCTGGCATGTCTTAGGCACTATCAGAGTTCTGCATTGTATTTTTTTCTCCACCTTGAGGGGCTGTGACTCAGAAACTAAACTACATTGAGTCATGAACTTGGACTTCATGTCAGTAGACTCTTTCCTGTTCAGAATCCCATAGGATACAGCCTCAAAGTCAGGAGGTGTCCAGAACAGCTAGTTGATTTTCCTCCTCCCTCCTCCCCTGAAGAATGATCCAAACTGATTTACAGGAGAGTGAACGTGACAGGAAGCCTGCATGGATGAACAAACCAACAAAAACATGTAATAGAAGCATGTAAGAAAGAAATGCAAGCAGGGACAGGTGACCCAGGAGCAACAGAGACACAGTTCTGAGCCTGCAGGGATTGGGGTCAGAAAAGCCAAAGCCTACCTGGAACTCAGTATGTCAAAGGACATGAAATGCAGCAGGCAGGCCTTTTATGGGGATATTAGTAGAAAAAGAAGTAGAGAAAATCTGGGAGGCTGCTGCTGAATGGCACAGGAAATCAGGTGACAAATGACAAGCAAGAGGCAAGGGTACTCAGTGCCTTTGTTGTCATAGTCCAGTGGTGAGACTTAACTTCAGAAATCCCTGAACCATGAGATCAGTGGAAAAGTATGGAGTGAAGGAGGCTCCAATAAGGGAACATTTAAACAGGCTGAACATGCACAAGTTCATGGACCTGATGGGGTGCACCCCCAAGTTTTGAGGGAGCTGGCTGTTAACTGCAAGGGCACTCTTGATTATCATCTTTAGAGGGATGTCATAGTTTTGGGGGGAGGTTCCTGAGGACTGGAAGAGAGCAAATATCACCACTGTCTTCAAGAAGGGCAAAAAATGTGATCTGAGGAACTGAAGGTTGAGAAGCCGCACCTTGAACTTGAGAAGATTGTGGAGAAAAAAAATCCTTGAAACTATTTTTGAACATTTTATGGACAGGAAGGTGATTGGGAATAGTCAGCATGGAGTTAGGGAGGGGAAATCATGCCCAGTGTCCAAATATAATTAGGTGGTAACACTTCAATATGTTAACAGCAAATGGGACATTATAAACAGATATTTACCAATGTCAAAAAAAAAATAGATTCAGCCTTTTCACACTTCACTGCTGCAGAACTTCCAAATCAGCAGCTTTAAATGGCATGCTTTTTGTACTTAATTTTTGTTATGAAAATTGGTAAGGCAGTGAGTGGTGTGTGCAGTTTGGTAATACGTGTTTAGTGTTGTTGAGTAGTATTAAACAACCTGTCATGTATCTCTGGTGCTGTACTTGCTGCTTCTGAGTTCTTTCTGCCTTGTAAGACCTGAGAGATTTTCTAATATGACACTCCCAACAACAAACTGCTGAAGGAATTCCTTCTCAGCTACTTATCCTGCTGCTCTTCCCTTAATTACCCAAATTCAGTTGTTTGTGTTCCAAGTTAGAATTTTGAACCAATGTATTTAGAGAAGGCCTTCTTCTTCCCTTCCTTTCACCCTGTATAAAATTAATAGTATCAGCAATTTGGCTCAGAACATGGTAATAGAACTGAGTGCATTGACACAAATAATGGAGCAGTAACTTCTGGACAAGTGGACATAGAGGGGGGATAAATGGGTAAGATACGGGAGGAAGGATAAGAAAGAAAACTGAAGTCTCTGAAATCTGATTGCTGCAAAATGATTGCTGCTGGAACTGAAACTGTACAGACTTGATATGCTGGCACTACTTGAGCAATTGTGCAGCCTTGCTGTTGATTAGGTTCTTGATCTTCTCTTTTAGTGAGTAGCTGAAGCCTTTACCACAACAAGCTGCTTTTGCAAGGTTTTCTTGCTGTGTTTCAAAACCTATCTGTTAACTTTTATTACTCTGCTTCATTTTTTTTTCCAGTCAATTCATTTAAAAGTCTTTCTGCATTGTCCAGAAAATGCTTCAAGTTTTTTGCATTTGACGTAAGACTCATTACTAGAGTACCCCTGTAAGTGTGAAATGCTCTAAATTGAGCAAATGCTTGTTCAGTATATTAGGGCTTGTCTACCTAAGAAAATTAATCCAGAGCAAAATGAGGTGTGAATTTTGAAAGGAATGGAGAAATCCTGATTTAGCTCAGTATGTGCAGGCCTTGTTCCAAGTTAGTGTAACCCACTTTATGGTTCAAAATAGCTGCATGCTCTGAACCCAGAACATTGGCAAGCAGAGTTAATAAAGGGCAAGTCTTCATGTCAGTGAATTTGTGTTGTGTTTTCTTGTGATGCAGTGAAGGGGATTGATTTCAGGCAGCTAATCATTAAAGCAGCCCTTAGATCTAAGCCTTCTGCTGAACTGTGGCAATAATATCCAAGAAGAGGAAGAACTAAAGTGAATGGACTTGAGAAGAGCTGACAGCTTTTTCAAGTCAGTGACAAAGGGCACAATGTGATAGTCCATCTGTATATTCATGGGTGCTAACTAGAGCTTTTATGGCATTTTTTCTAAACAAAATTTATTTGGATTTGAAGCATAGGGAAGAGAAACTTGTCTTGTAAATGCCAATATTTGTAATGCTTCTTTGTTCTTATTAAATAAACCCACATGATGGGGAACAGTTCTTAGTTACAATTTTTACTGTTTTATGTAAATAAAACTTCCTTGCCTGAAAATATTTGGCTTAGGATCAGAGTGAAGTCCCTCATAACCTGCATCCCTGTGGGCTGGTGCTTTCTTTTCAGTGATGAAAAATATGTTACAGTCTCCTAAAGCCAGAGTACACCAATGCCATTTCCTTTGTAGTCTTTGCTGGTCACATGGCCCTTTTTGTTTTAAATTAATAAAATCCTAAATCTGCATTCAAGAATAACAGTTAACATAGTCTTTCAACAGAAATTCAGCTTTAAATTGCTTCCATATGGGATCTTTACTTAAAACTCTGGTAGACTCTGCCCACACTTTTGTTTGCATGTTTTTTTTTTTTTACCGAGGTCCAACTTCTGGGTTTGTCATTCCCCCAGATTTTAGAGTGGAGAGATTTTTGCTGCCAGATATAACAAGCATGAAGTACCATTGTTTAAAGAAACAAAAACTTGAACTATCCATCCAGGAAGGAAAAACATGTAGAGATATTAACCCCCTTCTGCCAACTGTCCTCATGAGACAAGCATTTGACCCAGACCATCTTAAAACTGGAGCATTAATATTGAATTAGTGACATTCTGAAGGAATGCTGGATGTACCTCTCTTAATAAATTTACAGTTCAAGAGAGTGAAAGATGCCAGCCTTTGAATTAAAAAATCACATTGGGCTTGAAAGTAATCTTCTGAACTCATTTCTTTGTCCCCTGCCTATATGAAATAATTAGCATGACATACTATTGCAGATTTTTCTGCAGCAACTCACTTATTTTGTACCTTGCTCCAGGAGTGTTCTGTAGAGAAATGAAGTTTAGGGTTTGGCTTTTAACAGACCCTGTTGTGAACCAGCGTCTTATCAAAGAGACTGCAACATAATAGAAGTATGATTAGCTGAGCCGGGACTTTCCTCATTTCTGACGCTAGCAAATGTTTGATCTATGGTAAACTTCATAACATTTTAAATCAAATCAAAACGGTGAAAGGTTGTGCTAATTCACTAGCAGTGTTCTGGACCATCAGTTGCCTGAGTCTGGCCTTTGTGACAACCTCTGTCAGTGGGACTTGCTTTCTAGGGAGAAAGTGCTTGGGGTCCCTCCCAGAATAACTTTTTTTTCATTCCTGAAATTGTTTGGCCAAATCTCCTGTGCCATGCTGTTTATGATACAGAGCTTGCATCTAGTTGTACATGGACAATGCAAATTAGCCAAATGTAGATATAACAAATGTGTCTATAGAACTTGTTAGCTCGCTATAGCAGTTTGTCTTTTGCTGTCTTGCAATTTAAAAAATGCAGTAGATCAGAGGTGGTATGTTAACAGAGGTGTTTTCATACTGAATGATACATAAAGAGGAGTCAAAACTGCATGTACATTTTTTGTTTCTGCTTCAGCTTCATTACCTTTAGGAAGGGAGGAATATTATTCTCGTTTTTTCTGTCTGTGAATATTCATAGGGTTTGTTGAATATTATGATCCTTCTTTGGAAGGGGAGTAGTCATGTGGATGCATAGGCACTCTCAGTTAAGTGACTAATGCTGTTGCCTTAGTGTCAAAATTTCTGAATGCTAAAATCAAAAAGAAATCCTGTGCACTTCTGAGGGTACTGCCTTCTAGCATAGTAAAATCTCAAGTAAAATGGCTGTCAGAGTAGTCTGCAGGCAGGCAAAAAGGAAGATGTGCTGATAACATGCTTGCATCTGTCTCCTCTGCTGATCTGCTGTGGTCTCTTTGTCAGGCTTTAAAAGAAATCAATGAAGTTGGGGACCTTTTGCAACTGAAATATTCCCGTCGCCGTTTGGTACCTCTCTTGGACCGGCCGTTTGATGAGACAACATATGAAGAAACAGAAGACTGAACTCCCTCCATGTGCCTCGATGGGAGGGACACACCCCATGGGACACTCCGTGGCACACAGGGCACAGCATCCGTGAACAACACACTTATGACTGCTTAGCATAAAAGACATTTCCTCACAATACTGAAGTGGCCACATCAGCTCTAAATGGCATTTTGTAAATAGGGAGAGGAGAAAAAAACCCTTTGATTCCTGTGTCTTCAGGGTCTGGCCCTAGAGGTGCTTGGCTTTATTTTTTCTTGTTGCTTTTTTTTATTTATTTGTCTCAATTAGTTCACAGCAACCCACGTTGGCTGTGGCTGATCAGTTCAGACTTTGTATGCACCATTAGCCTCCCAGATGCTGGCTGAGATGTTGTAAGCATGTGTGATGCTGGCATGGCAGCATTTCCAGTGTCACTGCTAAGTGTCTGATCTTCCCAGTAAGGAATGAGCCGACCTGTCTGTTCTTGGAGACTTCCTAGAAAAACTGTTGATTGCTAACTTTGGCATATTTAACAAGATGGATAATCAACCAAAGTTGTTTTTTTCATTTGCAGTTACTTCTGTTTAAAACTTGAATTTAGCCTTTTTGAAATAAATGTGTTGTTGACATGTCACTGACAGGACCATTGTTCCCAAACATTATTTAGTTTTGTAAGCACAGGCCAGAAGGACTTCTGGAACTCTAGCCTCTTTTCCTTCCCAGTATGGATAACAGATTGTCTCTTGGTTTTGACACTAATTGTCCCCTTGATATAGGATAAGTGATGGAGAAGGGTTTTGTTCAGGTTGTTTTGGGTCCTTTAATGGGTTGTGTTTTGTCTTTCTTCTGACATACTTCTGTTTAAAAAAAGAGAAATGTGGGTTTAGTGTGTGTTGCTTTCTCATCTTCAGGTTAATTTCTCTTGCTTTAAAATTACAAAATTATGAACAAATCACTGCTAAGTTCTAGAAGGGTGCTCTTGGGTTTAATTAAACCAGAACAAGTCTCATGCTTTTTCTTAAGACTAAAACCCCTCAATAAGCAGGCCTATACAATGGGTGATTATTAGGAGAACCACTTATTTCATTTCTGTGAAAGACTGATTGCTGCCCTCTGCCATGCTAATTCACTGGATTTTGTCATATACAAGGTGTTCTTCACTGGCCTTGTTGCACATATGGACAGGTTGGATCTTGTAATTACATTTCAGCTAGCCAGCAAAGTCTCTGTTGGCAGCTGAATGTGTAGGCCTTCCCTGAAGAGAGCATGTCCTTGTGATTGCATTTAGTTTGACATCTTTATTCTTTTGTATTAATGTTACTGATCAACACAAATCAAATCAGTATTTACTGAGCCAGTTGTTTGGAATCTTTATTTGCAAGTTTCATACTGTCCTTATGTTTAAAAGACACCTTTTTTCTAACACACCCTAGAGGAGGTCAGCTGCTTAGCTTTTGCATCTTGAATTATTTCAATGAACAGAATGGATCAACAAAGAGGTACCAAATTTTTTAAATAGGCATCGGTTGCAGTATGGCTTGTTTCTATATTTTACACTTAGACATGTAGGATTTCTGCAAAGATAGTAAAATGTTAATATTGTGTTGGTTGGATTAGGCCAGCTCTTCAGTCTGGTTAGCAAGATGCTTTTTGCAGGTGACTGGGGGTTTTTGAAACAGATTCTTCATCATAATGCTAAAGCAGAGTGCAGCTCTAAGCTGTTTGCATAGTGCTGCAAAAAAAAATTAGCTTTTTTAAAGTTCTTCTATGTTCACTCTGCAGCTAACAGGGACGGAGTGCTTTGGCCACAAGAACCAAGCAGTTCTGCAAATACGTCTGGTGATTTAAAGCAGAATTGGGCTTCTATTTTATAGAATAGCTATCTTTGTGCATTTATAGATCTTGTTCCATTTTAATGTAATGGAACTTCAAAACACTGATTCATTTTTTACCATTGAATTTTAGAAATTTAATTATATGAAAAGAACTGAAATTGACTGAAAATAGGTCCAGATAACTATTTCTGTCTTAGGCCATTAATGTTGATTTGCTCTTCTTCCGGAGCCAGGTGTGTGCACTGTCTGAGAAGTCTGTATGTGCAGCTTTGAAAGCTATGAAGTAGTCTTATTTGTTCAGCCACAGAGTGAATAAACAGCTCAGCTTACTTTCTCACCTGTGTTCTGCCCAGGACTAGCTCTAACATTCCAGTAGATGATCTGCTTTCTGACTTCAAGAAGCTTGACCTGAAATAATTATTGCTTTATTTTTTCCTCTTTGGATTATAGTAGGGAACAAGAGGAGGTTAGTGCAGGCAGCCCTGACTCCAGCCCTGATCCTATTTAATTGATCATGGAATGGTTTAAGAGCAGACAAAACTGACCAACTTGAAGGCTTGGGCCAGTAGGTTTTTGATTCACAGTAGGTTTTGAGATTCACAAATGTACAGTGTGTTTGTCTGCTGTGTAGTCAAGTCAATTTGAAAACTCTGATATATTAAGTTAGAAGTGGGTTATCATAGATTCTACAAGTCTCGAGTCTTAATCTTGTCTCTGGTATTCGGTTTTAGAGCGGCTTGTCTTTAGAAGAGAGAAAAGCATCTGGACAAATCTTAGTAATATAAGTGACTCCTGTGTAATACTTCCAAAATTGTCAGTGTTTAAAAATTACTGGTGTCCATTGGGATTCCAGGTGCACTTGTTGAGGAAATTGTGTTCAAGCTTCTGCCTTTTATTATCTTTCTGCTGTGTCACGCTGTCTGCATATGACTTTGAATTTTGTATTGCAAAGACATTTCAGAACTCATTCAGGCAGTTAGTAGCATCTGCAAACTCCTTGGTTACATTTCAGCTTTGCCATATCCTTTTTGGGAAGCAGCTTTGCCCCAGAGTCCTTTTATTCAAGAGAACCTGTTTTGGCAAAGTTACCTGTTGAAACTGCTTCTGAAAAAGTAAGAAGTTACAAGTCCAAGATTTCGCACTTTTAAGTCAGTAATCTACTGAGCATGAAAACCAGGAAAACCTTTTTGCATCTACTAGGAAAACTCCTCTCCCATGATGGAAGGAGCAGATCAGTACTGGTTTGTGCTAGGAAACTTACAGCATGTATGCTGTCACTGTATGTGTAGAGTGGATTGCTGCTTTGATCCGTATGTACTGACCAGAAATCTGTCTCCTTTTTCTCCTGGCAGTAGAAGTGAATGAAAGAACCAATCTTGAGAGATCACAAAGGAAGAAAAGCTGCTTAAGAAATAAGACTTCAGTCCCTGCCAACTTTTCAGAGACATTTTAATTGAAAATGACTCCTGGTATTTCTTAAGAGATGCAAAATTCAAAAGAAAATGAAGGCTGCTTTTGAACAAAAGATTTTGCCCTGTACTGTATATTGATTAAACTTCCTCATAAATATACAATAGTTACCTTTCCAGTACCTCTCTGAAGAACTTAGCAGGCAAGTTTTTGCCTCTAGTGAGCAGAGTGAAGAGTTTAGAACCATTACTGTTTCCAATGCTAATAGCCATATTCTTTCACTCGTAAGAAAATTGAGAAGCTCCTATTACTGAGCATCAGCAAAGGGCGAGAGATCTGCTTCTTGTTAGAAACTGGCCTTCCCAAGAAGACCTTTGTCTTAAGGAACCTAATTCATAGTTTTTCTGTAGTTCTTTGGCAAAGAAGAAACCAAGTTTTTTTGTGTCAAAATAATCAGGGCTTTCTTGTTTGTTTTTCACACGACAAACTTTTGTATAGTATGTATGTATATGGTATAATTAAATCTTTAGTTTCTATATCTTTCCCCTTATAAGTAGCATCCTTAATGAGCTGTTCTGGTTCTTAAGTTACTGGTGTGGCAGACTCAGGAGTGAGTTGACCAAGCATCTTACTGTGATGAAGTCATTCAGTGAAGGAATTGCATCAGTCATCCTCCTCTTGCTGTTTCCTCTTAAGAGTGCAGAAGTGGTATCTGCTGTCAGAGCTGCACCTTCACACAGAGCAGGCAGGGGAAGTGTGCCCATAAAATCAGTGACTCTGTGCTGTGTGGATGAAGGACTGATACAGCAGAGACAGAGAAAAGTGGTAGTCAGTCATCACTTATGTCAGCTGTACAGGGGTCTTTCTTGTGTACTTTAACAAGTATGCCTAAAGTAGAAATGCAGCTTTCAGTGCCTGAAGGGACACTCCTCTAAAACTTGCCCATGCCAACTAAGTACTTCCTCTCCTTCTGTGCAAATTTTAATTTCTTTACCTCTGAAAAGCATTCAGCTTACAGCTGTTTGCCATGTTCAGAAGCCATGTTATCCATTCAGAGAAAACGTAGGAGAGGTTGGAGGAAAGCATGAGCATGACTCCTCATCTAAGAGAAGACCTTGCAGCACTGGATCTGGAGCACTGTGCATGAGCCCCCTTGCTTAATCACAGAGAAGGAAACTTGTGGAGATGTATCCCAATATACAAATGCTCAGTCAGAATTTATACAGTTTATATATATTATTTTTGCAGTTTATATGCAGCCTACGAAAGTGTCAAGCATGCTGGGGTCTCTGTGGGTGGCACCTTCTGCATGGAGATCTGAGGTACCTGCAGTCTGTTCTGTTTTACCACTAGTGAAGTACTGAGCTGTTCAGGAATGCTCAGTATGACCCCTCAGCAGGTGTGTTGCTGTCTTTGGCACTGGACCTGGCACCCAAGTGGCACTGGACCACTGTAGGAAAAGCACCCATTTAACTTGAACATGGTTTTAAAAGAAAGGAAAAAAAGAAAAAAACAACTCAGATGCCACTGTGATGGCTTTGCATTCCTGTAAACATCCCTAGCCTTGCAGTTGTTCACCTGTTCAAGGATTTGGACTTAAAGCTAGAGCACAAACATGAAGTGTTTGTGTGAAGTACTGTGCTTTATCTTTCACTAAAAAGAGAAGCATTTGGTGCAGATATTGAAGCAGTTGTGTTTATATCCCCAAATGCGGCTGGGTGAAGGAGATGACGACTGTGGTGTGTTTTGAAGGCCTTAAACTGTGATTCTTGGTATGAAGAATTGAAATTAAAACTGACCTTGAAGAATGCAGTGGATTTTAACCCATGGAAGAATACTCTGTGCTCTTAGTTAAAGCAGTATGTACTGCTGTTTTCTTGGAAGGGACAGGTTCAGAACTCAATTTGTGTGTTGTGACCCTGGCTAGCAGCTGTTTAAGGAGATGTCTGTAGGTGGGAGCCAAAAGTAGTGCAGTTCTCTGCACCAATATTCCTCTGTAGTTTATGTAGTTCCTGTTAGTTCCATCAGTAACTTGTTCCTGGACTGATGAAAGCGGGAGACTTACTGAAAAGGGTCAGGGACTTCAGAAGCAGTGGCAGCTAGCAAATTCATTTCCTCAACAGTAGGTGAACAGGTTTCACATGAATATGCCACAGGTTGGTGCTGTTCCAGAAACATCCATGGCGAAGTGAAACATGCACCCAACCATTTGACTGTTATAAAGCATTCATTTTTTTGCCAAAACTTGTCCTGTTCAGACAGTATTTCTGCTACCCCCTAATGGTATATTAAGCTTAATGCATTTCCAGCCTCCCAATACTGTTAATTTCAGACCCATTTGAGTGACGACAGAGGAATGCTGGAGCCTGAGGCTTTAGGCTAGCAGTCCCAAAGCCAATGGTGGCCCACATTTCCACAAGCCCTGGGCAGAATTACCAAGTCACAGCACTTCATCTTAAATTGCACTGTATTCTTATGCCTCTGTGTTGCTATAATGTACATATATATTGGATTTTTTTGTAGATAAGACATTTTAGATAAAATTTTTAAATGGGCTTCCCCCAAAATATTTTATGCCAGATGTCTAATTTTTTTTACACTCGTGATTAACATGAATTTGGATGCTCTGTGGGTAGGGAAAAAGATACATGGATGGTACATTGGCTTTAAAAAGGTAACAATGCATGTTTTAAAAAAACTGGAAAAAAAACTGCTTGGGAAAAGAATTCATTCAAATATATTCTATGTTCTGCATAATAAAGACTTTAAAAAAAATGCTATACTGCGGTTTGGGCTTTTTTTTTTCCTTAATGCTAATGAGGCTTTTTCCTATTAGGGAGACCAAACCCTCTTCCTCTTTCTTTTGCAATCCCTCTCCCACCCACCCTTAAAAAAAAACCTCAAAAACCCCTAACACACGTTTCATACTGGAATGGCTGTGTAAAACCATAGCCTGTTTTGATTGCTTAGATCAGTGTTCCCCTCTGGCCATGTACTCCAGAGCCAGGAAACCTTGCATGTGAGACGGATGCTTAGCTGTTTTTTGGCAGTGTCAGGTCCCTCGTACAGCCACAGCCTTGATGCACAATCTAGAAAAAAGCAGCTTTTGTTGGGAAGAGACGCCTGCAGCAGTGGCTGCTGTTCCTGACAGGCAGCACTCCTGCGAGCGAGTGCCCGCCAAGCTCCGCGCTGGGCACGGGGAGCTGGCAGTGCTCTACAGCCAGGCTGCTGCCTTGGGTGCTCTTGGAGTGACAGGCTGCTCTCAGCTGGCATGCTGCTAACGAGATGTTTGAAAGGGCTTCTTGATCCAGCTCACATGAGATTCTTGACCTCACATCTGTCTTGCAGTCTGTCTTGTTTTAAATATTTCCTTCCATTAATCTCAGCCCTAACTCTGCGTAAAACAGATGTCCGTATCTGAAAAGGCGGTGCGGGTTTTAACTGTGGGTACACAAATGGGCCCAGGTGATTTGCAGCTTTGTGCTAAGGCTGCTGTAGAAATGTTGGTTTTTCCCTTCTAGGTGTCCCTTTCTGGGGCAGTGCCACTTTTCCTCAGTGAGCTGCAAAACCTCCTTTCAGTGTCTTTCCCTAGTAAGTTTTTCATAATCCTTTTCCCTAGTAATTTCCTTCACAGGCTTATGAACCTCTGTGGAGATCCTGGAAAAGATTCTCTCTAAACCCAAAATAAACAGCCGCTCCATGTTTCCAGCAGGCTTTGAGGGTTCGAAAAGACGCTGCCGGCCCTGAAGAGAGCAGATCAAGGAATAAAGACTTATTTTGAGTGGTGGAAATTTTCTCCCGCAGCTCGGGAACAGCCGGAGCTTTCACTGGGGAGCACAGAGCCCCGTTTCTGCCCGCCGCGCGGCCCGTCCCCGCCGCCTTTGCGNCGCCAGGCTCCGAGCGGGGCAGGGGCCGTGCCCGGGGCGGCAGCCGCGCAGAGCGACCGGGAGAGGCTGGAGCGCGCTTCGTGCGGGCTGGAGCCGAGCCCCGGGCAGCGGCAGCGCCGGCGAGTGACTCGGAGAGGGGTGGAGAAGAGGAGGAAGAGCAATCGGACTGCCGAAAGGATTAGCGAGCGGGGTGGGGAAGCGAGGCGCTGTCGCCCCCTCCCTCCCCGCACACGCTGGTGAAGCCATTCAGGGTTCCCCTGCAGCATCAGCCCGGGGAGCCGCCCGGCGGACCGAGAGCGATCGGGGGCAGCCGCACTGCCCGGCTCCGGTGCCTTACATATATATTTTTCTTTATAAGTGTTCGCTGCTCCTCTCACGTTCTCGGAGAAGGATAGGATTTTGAGCACCGCGGGCGTGCTGCCGGACCGCCTGCCCTGGACGTGCGAGGTGGGGAGGGACGAACGGAGAGATGCCTCTGATTAGAGGGAAAGTCGTGCTCATCCTCAGCTTCGTCTTCCTGACAACTTTTCTGGCTGCGGTGAGAGGGCTGCCCGTGAGGAAACAGCGCAGCAGCAGCAGCCTGAAGGAGAGGAGCTCCAAGCTGGCGGAGGTCAGGGACGCTCTGGGGAAGCAGCGTGGGGAGCCGGGAGGGTGTTGGGCGAGCCCGGAGAGGGGCGGGGGGTCCGGGCGGCCCCCCGGGCGGTCAGCGGGGCTCCCTCGGGGCAGGGTGTGCGTGTCGGGCGGGAGCAGCATCCATCCCGCACGTGCCCGGCGCTCCGCAGGGACAGGCGGCACCGGCGAAGGGGAGGGGGCTCGGGCCACCCCTCTGACGGGCTGTTTCTTCACTCGCTGAGGGGCAGAGCCCTTCCCCGGCCTGCGGGATTTTCGGGCAGCATCAGGGCTTCACAGGCTTTAGGGTTTCTGGGGTCGGGGCCGAATGCCGTGACTCGGTGCCCGGGAAGCTCCATTGGCTCCAGCGGCCAACATCCCAGTTGGGAGAGAGGGGTGGAATTGACGGGGTTGGTGCCCTTCCAGGGGCGCCGAATCTCTGCTACCACAGACGCAAGCCATGACGGGTTTCGCCCACCATCTCTCCCGCCGGGGCTGTCCTGGGGCAGGTTCCGCAGCTGACACGCCCCGTTCGATCCCCGCAGCCCGCAGGGTCCCGGGGCGGGCGGGCTGGGGATGCCCTCGGCAGGCAGGGAGGTGTCCCCGGCGGGCAGGGGGATATCCCCGGCAGGCAGGGGGATGCCCTCGGCAGGCAGGGGGATATCCCCAGCAGGCAGGGGGATGTCCCGGGGCTGCGCCCCACGCTCCGCTGGGTGGGGGATCCGGGCCAAGCGCGGAGTGTGGAAGGAGAAACTTCAGCAGGCAATGAGGGACTGGTCAGACTGGGAGACAACTGGTGGGACCTGATGGGGATTGCTGTAAGGGAATGGGAAAGAAGCAAAAACAGATCAAGAAGGGTTTGGATAAGAAAGACAATTGGATGGTTAAAACAAGCTGTTTCAATGCTGACACTTCACCGTAGGAAAAAAATGGATCAGGCAGCAGAGCTTGTGTTTAAAAAGTACTCTTCAAAGAATGCTGCTGCTAAAAGTAGGTGAAAGGAATAATTGAGAAAAGTGGCAATAGGAAGAGGTTGATCAGGACAGGGTAAGAGCAGCTCAGCCCTCACTGGTAATACACAGCGGTATGGGAAGCAGCAGGTTGGATCGGCAGTGTTGGTCAGGCTGGCGGAGGTGCAAAGAGGTGGGAAGATACCTTATTGCTAGGTAGTGCTAAAACAGGGTGCTAATCTGTGGAGCAACTCCTGTCAGATGCATTAAACTCCATGCCAGCATGAAATCCAGGGAACAAGGGTGAGGAGCTCATCTGCCACATGGAAAGCCTGGCCAATGGGCAGGAGAGGGCATGGCCTGTATCCAGCCAAGTACCACTAGTCAGTTCTGGTAATGGTTTTGAGCAGAGCATGGACTGAGCAGATGCAAAGAGGACGGCTGGGGATGTTATGTTATTACCAGCTGTAGCACTGGTAATACCATGTTGGTGCTGTACTTTGCTAGTGAAACTTCCAGCATAGACATAGATGGTGCTTCAGTTGCCAAACAAATGCCAGGCAGAGTGACCTCGGGCTCTGGCTGGGGAAGGAGTAGTGATTTGCACCTGAAATCCAGGAAAGTATTGCAGCCCTGTGGCAGTGGGACAGGGACAAGCTGTGTGTTAGGAAGTTGTGCATGTCCCTACCATGGGACCCTGCAGTGCAGTCTCAGGCTCCTTTTTATCTGACATCTAAAATACATGGGAGAAGGAGGTGAGCTGCTGTCAGTCCCAGTTGGTGAATGGTTGTGAATGGGGAGCGTTGTGCAGCCAGCCAAAGATCACATTCGGCACTTACACAGCACGGCCTCTGTCCTTGGGACCTTTGCTTCTTGCAGAAATACAAACATACAAGAGGTTTATAGGCAAAGGTTGGAGGGTGGAGGTTAGAAAGGAGGAAGTTGAAAAATGGATTCCTCTGGGATTCTGTTGGTGCTCCCGTGCACACCCTGCATCCCTTGGAGTACTTGGCTGCACAGTTCTCACAGCAGGATGAAAGCAACAGAAGGCACACTGGCATCTGTCTTCTAGCTGTGTTTTGGGATGAAATCTTCTGTTTCTGGTGCATGTTTGGGAGAATTTAGAGTAGTCATACACGGCTGTTTAAGCTAAAGCAGAGAGCACAAGCACAGCAGTATGGTGGTTAAAAAAAGTCTGGAGTGATTTTGGGTCATACACGCAGATGGTTCCTGTTGCAGCACTGATACATCCTGTCTCTATGGCAGCAGGGTAGCCACAGCTGGAGTATTGGTTACACTATGGGTAATGCCCTACAGATGTGGGTAGAATGAAGGGGGCTGTGAGGAGAAAAATAGAAATGACAGGGAAGAGCAGATAGACAATCAAAACCATTAAACAATTTTATAACTTGTACTTATTTTAATTTAACAACTTTATTTAAAGCAAACATTTTTCCCTGATTTAGAATTGAATGGGAATTGTTATAATCTGTGCTGAGCCTCAGAGTTGTACTTCTATACTACAATAATTTAGAAAATTAAAACAATTAAGTTATTCAGTAAATTTTTTAGTTAGAAAGTCTTCTAATTGCAGGAAGGATGGAGGGAGCACATGCTTTATTTTTGGGCAATAACCTTATCAGTATGTCCCAAAGTCCTGAACCTCAGTCAAGATCCATTACTTCCAACCATTACCAAAGGAGCAAGCACTTGAATTTACATTTTCTCAGCAGTGACACTGGGCAGAAAACCTTTGCCTGAGTTATACTGTGCTCAGCATAAACAACAGAAGTAGCAAAAATATTTGCTATTTCTTCAGTCTGTTTGACTGGAAGTTGAAGGGCAGTTCTCTTTTCAGACTGTGACTTAAATCTAATGAGATAAGGTACCTGCTCATTTGGAGGCTTTTTGGTGATGTTTGGGAAGGCAGGTGGGCTCCAAAGCAGCAAGCAGGTACAGCAGGGGTTTCTGAAGGGCTTTTGCAGGTTGGATGCATCGTACTTTGATGTGGACAGAAATGTGGTAGGTTGAAACACTGACCAGCAAGTGGCCCTTCAGATTTGGGTAACTGAGTAGTTGGAAAAGCTTGTGTCCCTTGTGGAGACAATGTGCAGCTCATCACATAACGGTTTATTTGTTTATGATGTCAGGAGGTTTAATGCAAAATATGTTTTGATAAACTCACTGGATTTCAAAGTATTGGCTTTGAACATTGTTAATAGATGTTTGGATTCTTTCCAACTGATACCAATTGGTTCTAGTGCTCTTCTGGTAAATAGAAAGCAGCTAAAGGCCTAATATGCTAGAAATGTAAATTAGAAGTTGTTAGATCTGTGTGAACCAACACCAGCAGCTTCAATAGCTGTGCATAGAAATATAGTGCCAGTGGGAACGGTGATGGGGTGTTGGTAGTGAGCATCCTGGCAGTGACAGGGTGTGGCAGACCAAGCCAATAGTGTTTTATGGAGGGTCCAAGCTCCCAGTCCAGCTCTGGTGGGCTCGATGTGTGCTCTCTGGCAGGAGGGAACCACTCTGAAAGAAGGGCCCAAGAGCAACATCAGTGAGCTTCCCAAAGCACCCCGGGTGTTACTGCAGGGCTGGGACAGGACAGGGGGCAAATCCAGGCTGGAGGTGGCTGTTGGAGTTCCCCTGGTCTGAGGCTGTGAACAAAGCAAAGCTGGCATTTGTGATAAGAGATAATGGAAGGCAATAAAAGAAATATCAAGCATAGCATAAAGCTGAGTTGGCTGCAGATCAGTGGGTTTGTGCAGCACCTGATATGACTGGCTTCTGGACTCTGAGAGATAAGGAAAGAAGTGACAACAGTACCTATTATTTACTGGTTAAATCAAGCAGTTAGAGTAGCTGTGGGAAACTACATGTAGAACTGAAGGTCTACACCTGGTTAAAAATAATCGGTAGCAGTCTTGATTTAAATTGACCTGCCCTGTGCATAAGGGCATGTGAGTGTAGGGGAGTGCTTAAGAATGAAATGTACTGCAGTGAGGTGATGCCTCACTGGAAATACCAGCAGAGAGTGAAGGAGCTCCAAGATGATGTGTGGCTGTTCTAGACAAAGAAGTGTTAAAGGGAAAGAAATACCAGCGGGGCTTGAGTGAGTTTGTCAGGAGACTGTAGCTCAGGGTAGCCCTATCATGTGGGGGCCCTAAGATAGCCCAGACACATTGGTCTGGGGACACCACTGGGGTGATGGGCTGCACAGGCACAGAGGTCTGTGGAGGGCAACGGGAGCCTGCTCTGTGCCTCCCCCCAGCTCTTGCTCCTTCTTGACTCTTCTAGGGCTGTCTGGCCAAGAAGAGGATCTCACTTTCCCTAGAACCATCTCGCCCTGCTGTGGATCTTCAGCTTGTGTTGTCACCCAGGTCTGCCCTGCGTGGAGCATCTTGTCGTGCTGCCGCCTCGTCGGGAGGGCTCAGCTGGGGTACGAGTGGGCGGCCGGGTCGGTGCTGGCTGCCTGCACAGGCAGATCCCCGCCGCCACTGCGGGCTGTGTCAGTAGCAGAGTCATTTTGCCTGCGGATGTGCTTTTTACCTTTTCATTTCTTCAGCAATTAAGCGTTCTTGTCCCTGGCTTTGTCCTTGGCGGAGGTCGGATTTGTGGGTACAAAACGTTCACTGAAGCATCCTTCCGCTCTGAAAGGGGCTCTTTGTGTGCAGGGAGGTACTTCTCCCTTTGTAGCAAATTTCCTTTTGAGAAGTGCCAAATTATCTTAGTCAACACAGTTGAAAACCCTCCCGCCCTGGGGCTGAGACAGCAGCCGAAACAAAGGGGAGCCGGGTGTAGGGAAGCTGCCCAACAAGGGGGCTTCTTCCCTTTTCACTGCACAAATAGGTCTGCTGCATTCCCATTGTTACAATCAAAGCGGTTCCTGTAAAAGGCACATGTAAGGGGAAGAGATGAGGCATAAATCGCTCCACAGGGCATTGCCCGACACTCACTCTGGCTTCCCAAAAGTGTCCAGCTCCTGCAGAGCTTTTCCTCAACCATGATCCCTCCAAGCCCAGTGGGGTGATGGAGGGAGTGTGGTAGAGGTTAATTCCTGCTTTCCTCTTTTCAGTGTCTTACTGGTAGGGAGTGCAAACCAAGGATCATATGTTTTCCATAGTAGCAATAAATATTCTTCCACTTAGAATAATCCCTGAAACAAGAAGCCCTGGTGCTTCCCAGAGGGAAGCCTGAGGACAGTCGGAGCTGTGGACAGGCCAGCAAGGTCCCATGCCATCCAGCTCCTTCAAAGCAAATGTTAGCCATAAGCTCGGGTTTTGCATAAAATACTGGAGCAAGGAAGAGATCGCACCATTTTTCGATGTTAAATTATTTTTTTTTCAGACTGGAACTTGCAAAAGTATGGTGCAAGGATTTTTTTTTTGACAGAATGTTTTTGCAAGGAACCTTCATTGGGCAGTTGGATGCTTTTACGTGGCCTGCTGTAAAAGTCAGCCTGAGTGGTCTTGCTTCCAAGCAGTCTGGTTCCTGCGTGTTCCCTCTGTGTTGGAACTCCTGGGGCTTGCCTGAGAAGCTGTTTGAGATGTACTTTCCTCACAGTACTCAGGAGATGAAGACACCAAACAGATGGTGACCTACCTGCCTCTGAGTCCTAGGTAGCCCTTGGCACCGATACCTCCTGGGCTTCAGGTTGGGATAGTCTCCAGGGCAAGGATACAGCTTCAAAGGGAACAAAATGCAGTAAATTGTTGCCTTCTGCTGTCCCCTGGTGCCACTGGACAGGCACAAGGTAGAGACCTGGCTGCAGGTGGCCAGAAAACACTCATGCATGCAGGGAAGAGGTGGTGAGGTATGGGTTTATCTTGGATTAGGAGCTGATGGTTGGCCTGATCTGTTAGCCACTCTTTCTTGCTGGCTTCCCTGCCCTCCCCTTCACCTGCAGCTGTTCCCACAGCAGCCAAAATCCCAGGGGATGCCAGCTGAGCTGTGCCATGCTGTGCCATGCAGCACCTCAGACAAGACGAGGTGTTGTACAGGTGTCTTCATGTACACTGTTCCCCCCAACACTTTCCCCTCTTGAGGCATTGTGATTTTGTTACATGGTAAGGCTGCTTGCTCCTTAAAAAGCAAAGATGTCCCTTAGGGGAGCATCTGGTTCTTCTCGTCTGGGAAGCATCTGAGGGTGGTCCTTTTCATGCCTCCAGTGGAGGAGATGCGTGGGTGTCTTAGGGTCTGCTTGGCTTCCCCTGAATCCAGGATTACAGCTTGGCTATTGTGTGTCTGTGACCATCCTGATGGCCGGTCCTGGAGTTGCCTCTAGGAAGTGACCAGCCAAAGGGAAGAGGAGGGGTCAACTGAGCATTAAGATACTGGAGAAGTGGGCTACCCTGTCTGGATATACCCTAGCTTTCCTCTGATTTTGAATTAGCCTGTGCAGCCTTGCAAACCTTAGGCTTCCATCTGATGGGGAAAAAAAAGAATTATTTTTGATGAAGCACTTAAGAAGTAGCAGGGGCTCATCTGGAAAATCTTACAAACAAATGAGTTATGAACGCCAGAGAGTGGAGCTTGAGGAAGGTTTTCCTATCCCAAGACCTTTTCTCCACCCCACAGTGATGTGCAGGAGTCATTAAATCATGCCATTGGGCTAATGGGGCGAGCTGAGCTCACCCCAGGCTAGGGAGCTGTAGCCAAGCACCAGGGACAGGGTCTGCTGGCTCTGAGTCATCCCAGCTTTGCCTCTTCAAGACGAGATGCAGATCTCTGCCTGGAACCCTTCCTGTGCTGGGCATGGAGATGCTCCAAGTCCAGCTCAGGTGTCCATTTTGTCTGTTGTTGAAGGGATGAATCCCCGATGGATTTGTATTTGGCTGGTTGGCTGCATTCCCTGCCGCACTGCTTGCTTGGAGGGGCAGCCTGTAGACCCTGTGTGGGACAAGGGGAGTAAGTGTCCCTTGAGCTCCCTCTTACTCTGTCTCCCCGCCCTCCACCACCTCTTCTAGCGGGCAGGGGGAGGCTGGCATTGGAACTGTCAATTTCTACACTTGCTTTGCTATATTTTGGGCTTTTTCCTTTTGAAGTTTTGGCTGTGCTGCGGCAGGGAAAGAAGCAGCAGCTGGAACAGTGAGAGGGTTATGGTGTGCAGGCTAACAAATGTGGATCATTAGCTGGAAGAAGTTAATGGTTACTGGGGTTTAGAGGTCTCGGGGTTTAGAGCTAGAAGAAGTTAACAGCAACTCACTCTGATGCATTAGGAGCTTATGTGTATTACAGCTCAAAATGTTAACAGAAAACATGTGCCCTAGCAGGAGCATTTGCCAGACAGCAGGAGAGGATATGGATGTGTGTCTGTTCACCTCTCTGGGGTGAACTCTCCATACAGTCTCTGCAGGGGATGGTCTCCCATACTCACAGCTGTGCTGCATCTGAGCAGCTCCCAGTTGGCCTGGCTGCCGCAGAAGTCTCAGAGTAAGGGTCTTCAGGTAAGGGTGCCTTGCCACTGGTTGGTGTCTTTGCAGCAGGGACCACCTGCCAAGGATCAGCCCTTGGGACCTCTTCACTTGGGCAGTCTCCAGTGCAAGAATAACCCCATCTGCTGTGCTGTGACATGTCAGTGGTGCCAACCATATGCCCCAGCTTCTCCACTACAAGGCCTGTGTGGTTCATCCATGTGGAAGGCAGGGCAGTCCCTCCTCAGGGGCAGCTGGGGAGAAGAAACTGAGGTGTCGTGAACCTTCCCAAGAGCCTTCTCCAGGCAGGACATGGGAGACCTGCATATATTCCTGACCTTTCTGCAGGCTACCTGAGAGACCTGAGGCAGATCATTTTCTTTGCCTGCAAAATGGGAGTTTTACAGCATTTGTCTCAGTGTTAAAGAATAAGGTAGAGAAGCATCTACATGTGACACTGAGGAGGGCAACAGATAGGATGGCAAGGTGAAAAGCCATCAGGCTCCTATTTTTCCTCCTTGTGTCACAAGTGACTTGGGGAGTGAGGATGCCATGGGCAAGTTACTCATGAGCACATCCACAGGAGAGCTGTGAGAGGAGCTGAGCTGTGCCAACAGGATGCATGGTGAGGAGCACTGTCATTTGCGATCTTGCACGGAGTCAGCTATGCTGTATCCTTGCTCCTCATGGTGCTGCATGCTGCTGCTTCTGTGTGCTGTGGTGTCTTCTGCTCCAGGGCTGGCTCTACCTGGAGGCAACTGAGTTACTAACCTTGCAAAGAGTTTTGCCATTACAGTTTTTGCAATTTTAAGACATGAAAATGAATGGGAGACATGAGTAAACCTTTGATGCTGCCTCCTGCAGCTCCCTGCTCAAGACCGCTGGGAGGAAGCTAGTTAGAAAGGAAAGTGAGACCATATGATCTAAAGTATTTTGATAACTGCATGAACATTATAATCATGAGGTTGTAATAATTATCTGCACAACTCACAGTTTGCTGCCGGCTCCTGCTGGTCTGTCATAAACAGGATCTACCCACGCAAGCATGATAACCAAGTCCTTTGTCTGTTTCATGAGCACATGTAGAACTTCCCCAAAACCTTAAGGGGAGTCTTTGTTAAAAAAAAAAGGCAACAAACAAACAAAACCATAAAAAACCCCCGAAAAAACAGAACCCAAGCATGAGTTGATTCTGAGGTGGACCAGAGAGTAGGGAGTTGGGAAATCATGGTTCTGCTCTTTACTTGTGCCACAGCCCCTTTGCAGATAGGAGTGTAACCCAGGGCACAAGAAGAGGGAAGCAACTGGAGGTGTTCACTACATTACTGCTGGCAGATCTTCCAGAGCTCACCCGAGTGATAGCTCCTGCTAAGCCACCTGCCTGTAAGTCTAAATATGTTGTGTCCGATGATTGGGATTGTGGCTCAGAAGGTCTTATAGACAGTAACAGGAACTGGGTGGCGTCTTCACCTTCCTTGTTATCTCGTAGGTACCCACCCAGCTCTTTACAGCTCTAGAAGCTTTGGCAAGGCTCTGGGAAATCTGTTAAGTGGGTGATGAGCTGATGGGCAGCAGAGGTCACTTGCCTGATGAGTGTCCCATGGATTTTCCATCTGGCTGAAAGACTGACAGGTTATGTGCTGGTGGATGGGTTATGAGCCAGGAGGATCAAACTACAGCCCTCAGGAGGCTGCAGTGGTTTCAACTGGTTGGGCTGGAAAATCCTTTTCTGGGAGCACTGTTTCATCAAGGAGAGAGCGTACCCTATGGGAGGGAGGCATCATGGTACACTGCGTTTGTTCCTGGTGATTACCCTGCTGTTCAGTCTTACTTTATTTTAAAGAGACAACAGTTTTACTTATTAGCACTAGAAATACCTCTTCTTCTGCCAACCCCATCAACAAAAATTGTCATGAGCTTTTTTGCAAACAACAGCCCGAGCTAACCCCAGACATGCTGGGCTTTCTTCTAAAGCAACCAATCAACCTCCTTCTACTTCTGTAGCTTTATAGTAAAATCCTGTTCTGGAGTTGGTTTTGCCCAGTTTTAGTCCGTGGAGAAATTTTTCTTTTGCAGATCTTTGCAGCTCATTAAGGTGAATATAGAAAGAAAAGTTTTATAGTAAAAAAAAAAAAAAAGAAAAAACAACTTTGTACTTTACTAATTCTTAAGCGGGCAAGTTTGCATCAGACTGCAGTACAGATTTTCAAGTAATGTTGGAGAGAACTTGGAGGAAAGAATAGGAAGGTCTATTCAGGAAAAGATCAATAGTTCTTCTGGTGGTTTCTTTTTTCAGTACAGCATGGTAAAATTGTTCAAAGGAAACCTAACGCAAGCAGTAATGATTAAGCAACAAAAGCCCCCATTCCTTATAATTATAGCCCAGTGTGATACCGGCCTTTAGCAAATACGTCATTTTCTTCACTGCAGTGTTAACAAGCCCAAAGCACAGCCTGAATGTTGCCTCTGATCTGACAGCCATGTGCACAGGTTTCTTTGGTTCAAGTTGAATGAGTTTATGTACTTGATAATTGGCTTGGGATAGACATGGGTGGAAGCTGCATTCTCTGAGCTTGTCCTGTGCTGGTGACTCGTTTGCTCCACTGGCTGCTGATGTAAAAGCTCCAGCAGTGCTGCACTCCCAGGAGAGTTTTCTCAAATGTACTTGGATTGATTTCACCCTGGGATGAGGGGTAGCTGTGCTCAGCAGCATGTGTAGTTACAAGGAGCACTGCCAGTGGGTGCACTGGCAACTTGCAATGCCTACTGAGATGCTGAGGAACTTGCTGGAGGGACAAGTGCCTGTGGTTGTGGTGGCACACACCACAGGTAGTGTGGTCCCTGGTTGCCAAAGTGCAGTGCAGCACAGGGACTAGTCTGTTGATGTTTTCAGGTTTTAAACTGTTGTAGAATTTGAGATGTCACATCTCTAGCAATTTTTATGTAAGACCTGGAGCACATGTGCATTGGTCATTTGCTTTCTTAACCCAGGTTAAATTCAAAGCCTTAGAGAAGTCTATAGTAAAACTGCAGATTTTAAGAGCAGAAGAAATTATTAGAGCCTTGAATTTCTTCCCTAGTACAGATGTGGTACTTGTATGTTGAGCCTGGTGATGTGGGTTTGACAGTCCCCACAAGAGAAATCACGTTTCACGTTAACTTGGTCCTGTAGTTAATCACCTGTGGCACTAAAAGCATGATCCTAATTCCTCAGTTAAATTTGTCTGGATTTGACTTGGGCATGTTGCTTCCTATTATGTGTTTCTGCTCTGGATTATAGTCCCTGGTGCCTGATGGATTACTGTCTTAAAGAACTGAGATACCAAGTCATTGCCTACTTTTTTAACATGACAAACTAATTAAGTTGTACAGGTCTTTAACTGGAGAAATTTTTCCATTGCTTGAAATGTTTTTGTGGCTGGTCTTTTCACCACCTCCAGATTTTCAAGCAATTTTAATAGAGGTGTATGGACTAGAAATGGGAAAATGTTAGCCTTTAGTCTCTAGAGCATTGATGTGTGGCCTTTTTCTGCATCTTGTCCACACACCTTGTTGCCCATGTTATGTACAAAGTAGGAACGACTCTGGTGTGAACTTCTTACACATTCCTTCTCCTTCCAAACACCTTCTCTAAGCTTGTGCCCCAGGGTGTTTAGATGATTAGTCCTACACGTCGGAGAGCCTGGACTGTATGGGAAGAGCTCCTGGACTGGTAGGTAGGAGGGTGTAATCCTGCTTATAGCCTTCAGTCAAAACATGGTCTTCACAAATGGAAAGTCCATGCTCTTTCCTGAGAGCTGCCCCAGAGTTTCTCTCAGGTACCTGCCCTCAGAAGCGTTATTCCCAGCCAGGCAGGATATGCCAAGTGTATGCAGGAGTAGCTGTGGCAATTCCTTCTTTGGCTTTTTCTTTTGCTTGGTGCTGGCAGGAGAAGGCTGACGCTCCACTGTGAGACACTGATGGCTTCCCATCACTGTCCTCTGCTTCTGTGGGATGGTGGCGAGTCTTCTCTGCTGGTGGTGGAAGGAGAAGGGAGCTGCTGCTGACCAGCTCTGCAATGGTTTGCAGACTTTCTCCTGTGCTCCATAGAGAGCGGGGGAGTGGCATGTTCACTCTGGACAGGCAAAGTCCTCTCTTCCCTAAGCCAATACACTGCAGTGGTCTAGCTCCAGGCTTGATGGCTTCATCTAGCTGCCCTTGGACAGGGCAGAGGAGAGGATGAGTATCACGCAATAGGAGTGCAGACCTTAAGAGCAGCTGCTAGTGTGGCTATCTGGGGCCTCTTGAAGATGTGGAGGCACGTCTGATGCCCTGGATGCTCTGACCCAGAGGCAGCACTGGATTCTTAAGAGCTTGTTAAATCCATGGCTTGATTGACTGGGGCAGGGCACTGAGCAGAACCTTGCGTAGGAGGGACATCTGATGCACGGACAAATTTTAACCCAGCAGAGCTTCAGAATGATGTGGACGTCGACAGGAGGGAAGCCTTGTGTGGTACAGTGCGGTGACCATTGCTGAAGAACTCTGGGCCATCCAGGGCGGGCAGTCCCGTCATCCTTACACCTCTGGAGTGTTTGGGTGCTGAGGGAGCTCTGTTCGTCCTGCAACGCTCTTGCAGCCAATTCTCCTGCAGCAGTTTTACATTTTCCCTGTGGAAACAGTACTCTGAATTTCTTGAACTTGTTTGGGCGTAAAATCTGAATTAGACCCTGAGTGTAAATTTGAAGACTTAGAGTCTGTTCCTGGTTGGCCTGTTCTGATGTCCTTGCGTGAGCCCAGATGTTGCTGCTGGAGGAGGCCTCATGTACCATGTTTATTAAGTTTGGGTTGTCTGTGAAATGAGCTTACCCAGCCCAATAAGCTCATTGCAAAGTAGGCAGGAACGCCAGCCTCCAGGGCTGTTGTCAGTCTCCTGTGCAGGGCTGTGTTGGGCATCTGCAGCTGGCAGCAAACCCAGCACTGTCAGGCAGTGTCGTGCAGCCAGCACTAGGACAACCAGGTTTGCCTGCTCAGCCCCCCGTGCTGGTTTTGTTCCACCTCACCTCCTCCTTGCTTCCTGCCAAGGAGTCCCTGGGTATGACAGGGAATTTACCAAGGGGCTAAGGCACCAGGAGATGGACTAAGACAGAGCCAGGCATCCTTCCCATGCACCCTTCCCAAAGTCATTGTTGTTTTGGCTGGAGGCAGAGGGAGCTGGGAGAGGAAAGTGTATGCAGAGGTGTCTGTCTGTGTTCATGTTTGATGCGAGCAGTGCCACAGGAGCTCGCCTGGCCCGGGAGCAGGAGCAAGCCCCAAATGCTCTCACCAGGCAACACAGGCACACTCTTCCCCGCAGCCCTCTCTCCTCTGGGCCCATCTGGTGAACTCTGTCACCAGCCCTTCCCTGCGCTCAGCCTGCTCTGGGCAGCAGCCAAGGGACCAGCAGTGTCCCTGCTGCTCTTTTCCCTCCCCCGGGAATGGAGGGATCATGGACTTTGATGTGCAGGCACAGGGCTGGGGACAGGCTGTGTGCACTCATGAGAGTCTGGCCAGGCTCCAGCTGCCTTTGAAGTGCTCCAGTGATCAGGATGAAAGGGAGGGGAGTCCTTCCCCAAACCATCTGGCTCTAATTGCAGGTAGAAATGCCTCTCTGCGCCCCCCGCCTCCACCCCGTGGAGAGGGGGCACTCCGCGCCCTTCGTTAATCCCACGGCTCTTGACTGGGCTGGCGTGAAGGGCGAGAGCTTGGGAACAAAAGGGGGTTTCAGCTGGGCAGCCAGAAATAGGCAGCCTCTGGCAGAGATGCTTGGGGTTCGGGCACCTCCGCTCCCGGCCTTGAGCTGCGGGCCCTGCGGACCTTCCTGAGCACGCCTGGCCACGGTGGGGTTTGCCAGTTGTTCCCATCTCCGGTTTCTCAGGCACACTGGAGCCTGCTGGCCCTTTGACTCACGCTCCTTCATGCCACACACCGAGTGCGGGGTCGAGGAACGTGGGAACTCCTGTGAGCCCGGCCATTTGCCATCACTGGCCGGCCGCCTCCCTGTCCCAGCCCGGCTGACTGGTGCTGCCTGTCTGGAGAGGCGCCCTGCCCACTCGCTGCCCCTCCTGGGGCAAGGCTGCCTGTGAAAGGCCACGTTGCCACTGCAGTGGCAGCAGCACTTAGAGCCATTGGTGGCACTGGGAAGTGCCTTGTGTTGACTTGTTCGGCTGGGCATCTTCCTTTTCTCAAAGACCTGGAGGTAGCTGCGTTCTGCCAGCAGTTTCGTTCCCTCCTTCTGGTAGCCTTTGGGCAGCATCTGAAATCTCAGTTAAACCTGTGTTGCTTCAAGTTGTCTGCCCTAATACTAACACTGCAGAACAATTTATTTTGATGAGGTTTTCCCCCTTGTCATAAAGCCCTTGTTATAAACTTTAATATATAAAATTATTAAACGTGAGCTTTGGTAACTCTGTGCCCGGAAGCAGTCCATGCTGTTACCCATCTCCAGGGACCAAGCAATGGCTGGAAAGAGAGAGCAAGAAGTGGAAGCCAGCCCCCCAAAATGGACCATGGGACAGCAGAGGGATGTGGAGGATGGTTGCGGGCATTGGAAGCACCAGCCTGAATAGACCTGCAGGTTCAGGTGTGGTGGTCCTGAGCCTTGGCACAGCAGAGGACACTGGGTATTAACTTTATGGATTAACATGTTAATTGCTACCCCGATGCTGCAGATGGAGTGGAGGAACCATTTGGTGCAGCCAACCAGACCCCCCTTTGTTGGACAGTAGTTTGCTCCCTGCCCTGTACTGTCACCCTCAAGAGATATTCTCACTGCCTCTTCCCTCTCCAGGTCTCTGCCTCATCCAACCCCCGTTCAGCAGGGGACGAGGAGCTGCCACCATCGGGCAAGGCACATGGGCTGAGGCGGAGCGGGCAGGCTGGCCCACAACGGCACCGGCGCCGGGGGTTGGCTCAGCTGGCTGCCAGGAGCCCCACGGTGCCTCAGCTTGGCAGTGCTGGCCAGGAGGAGAGCCTGCCCTTCATGCTGGACCTGCAGAGCTTGCCGGGGCTGGCCAATGTGGACCTGAGTGCCCAGAACCCAAACATTCAGGTGGGGAGTGGGTGTGGGAGGGCCATGGGGGGATGTGGGTGAGTGCTGCATGTGTTCTCCAGCCTCAATTGATTGTCTAAGAGGAAAGATCTCATGAGTGGGGGTCTATGTTGCCACTGCCATCTGTCTTCTTAGTAACTGCCAGCTGCTGATAACTGGCACGGAGAGGCTCCTTGCCAGTGGGATTTGCTCACACCCTTTTCCCTTGCCCCCCAGCCCCTCTTCACAGAACAGGAGCAAACACTCCTACGTGGGTGACTTCTCAATTTCTGAGGGTGGTATTGGCCCCTGTGCAGCTTCTGTGCTGTCCCTTCTTGGTCCCTCCATATGAGGTGAGACCACCCGTGCTCCTCATGGTCCTGCAGCCCAAGGTGTCTCTGGCCTCTTGGGTTGGGAACCAGTGCATGTTCTGGTAGGTCTGTCCCAGGGCTATGCCCCAGCTCACTGCCTTGCCTTGTATCTGCCCTGAAGGTGACCATTGAAGTGGTGGATGATCCTCAGGCTGAGATGGAGATGGATTTATTGAAGGAGACAAGAAATGACTGGTCTCTGACGTCCTCTGAGTGGTTGTCCCACAAGGACCTATTCTGGCCCCTCTTCTGGGAATACACTGACCCTGCTGACAGGGAGGAGGAGGAGGAAGAGGAAGAAGAGGAGGAAGAGGATGACAATCTGGATGTAGGGGACAAGGAGGAAGAAGAAGAGGATGATGATGAGGAGGAAGATTACACAGCAGAGTATGAGGAGGAGGAGTCCATGCTCAGTGGAGTGGGAGGTAACTGGGACCAGCGATGGCCTGGGCAGAAGAAATGGATCTTTAAGGAAAAATATAATTACGGTGAGTTCTCTTGGCATGCACAGCTACCCTGCCTGGCCCGCAGCCCTGTCTCTCTGCAGGGAGAGCAGCCCTGCACCATGGATTACAGCATGCTAGTGCTCAGCTCCTACTTCAAAAATAAACAAGCATGCCAGGGAGCAAGGTCAGCATTCAGCTGGGGCTGCTAGCAGTCAGATATGCCAGAGTCCTGATGGGAATTGCCCTTGCATGTAATAGGATGGAGCATGAGCTCTAACAAAGGCATGCTCGTATGAGAAATACAGTGTAAATGTTTAATGACAAGTGCTGTTGCCATCGTCTCAGATCCCTGCAGTAACACCCGTGCCAGAAGCCTTTGCCACAGATGTGGGCACCTTCCCAGGAGAGGAGCTGCAGAGGGCTCGATGGTGGGTGTTGGTGGGCACATGTGCCAGGGCACCACAGCAGCTCCCTCCTGTAGCTTCCTGGCCATGGTCCTGAGGCCAGTCAGCCTTTGCTAACATGTCATGCTTCAGTGCATTGGGCAAGTTTGGTGAGGATGGGGATGGACAGCAACGCCTATTTGGGTTGGTATGACTGGGAGCAAAGCTGTGAGAATGAGAACCTTTGCTCAGGGGCTGCTTCCCTGGGGTTGGCAGTGAGAACAGGGTTGGCCTGTACAGGGATGGTGCAGAGCTGAGGAAGTTCCCAAGTGGCTGTTGGCTCTCCTCCTGCTAAGGCTTTGCTGAGGTCCACTACTCTCTGCCTCTTCCCTGCTGTGCACAGACTATGAAGATGAGGAGGAGTGGAGCCCATGGTCCCCCTGCAGCATTACTTGTGGCAGTGGGAACCAGAAGAGGACCCGGTCCTGTGGCTACGCCTGCACAGCGACAGAGTCGAGGACCTGCGACCTGCCACACTGCCCTGGTGAGCCCTTGGCCATACCAGTGCTTGGGTACTGACTCTCTGACCCTGATGTGGGCTGGTCCCCCACACTGCAGGCTGGGGCATTGCTCGTGCTTCAGGAACTAGTAACTTTTAGTCTGATCAGGGCTAATGACCGTGGGGCTTTGTTTCCACAAAGAAGCTGTGATTGGGCTTCAAGCTCCCCAGGCAGTTGTGTGGTTCCCAAGGGTGGTAGGGCTGGCATCAGGCTTGGTGTGTGACTTCTCTCACACTGGGAGCTTGAAATTTTTTCCTGAGTCATACTGAGAACCAGCTCTGTCCACTGGGATTTACATAACTCACAGCCTCAGGTAGCTCTGCCTGGCCAGTCTTGCTGCTGGCCCTTCCTTCCAAAGGCAGGGCCATGTCACTAAAGAAGTGGCAGGAGAGGGACTGGAAAATGGATGGTGTCTGATGTGCATACAGAGGAAAAAACCCACCACTCCTCCTGGTGTTCAACCTGGCTCTTTGTTTTGTTTTTTATCTTTCTCAAGGAGCAGAAGGGGAAATGCTTTTCCCCACAGAAGAGACACCTTTCAAAAGTGACAACACCACAGAGCTGTTCAACTCAGGTCAGCCTCTGCTTCTGCTTTCCGGTGGGGGCTTTGGTGCCAGAGCCTGGGGGGTCATAGCTAGCTGGTGGGGAGGGCTCTGCCAAGGGCTCCTATGTCTGGTGTCCAGACCTAAGTCATCTAAACCACTACTATGTGCAGGCTTCAGTGGTCATGCTTGTAAACCTAGTTGTTCCCACCACCCTGGTACAACACAGTCCTGCTTTATGGTTCAGTGACTGAGATAGCCTGCCATGTGCCCTGTCCCACGGGGGAATGCTGCCAGCCTGGCCCCAGCACAAAACCCTTCCCTCTGTCACTGCCTCAGGGATGGAACCTGGATCCAGCTCATCCCAAGAGCCTGGCTGCTCCTGCCTGGTAGCTGCAGGCTCCGCTGGTGGTGTTGGCAAGGCTGCAGGCAAATGGCAACTGAGTAAAGTGGGGTGCAGACTGCACATGCCCTCACTCTTTTGGTACCCTCCCTGCAGAGGTGGACAGCTGTGAGAAGTGGCTGAACTGCAAGAGCGACTTCCTCACCAAGTACCTGAGCAAGGTGCTGACGGACCTGCCCAGCTGCCCCTGCTCCTACCCACTGGAGGCCATCTACAGTGCCGTCAACCTGCGGGATGAGCAGCAGGGCAAGAGCTTCCGATGGCGGGATGCCAGCGGCCCCAAGGAGCGCCTGGACATCTACAAGCCGACGGCACGCTTCTGCCTGCGCTCCATGCTCTCCCTGGACAGCACCACCCTGGCTGCCCAGCACTGCTGTTATGATGAACACACCCGCCTCATCACCCGTGGCAAGGGGGCCGGCGTCCCCAACCTCATCAGCACCGAGTTCTCCCCGGAGCTGCACTACAAAGTGGACATGCTGCCGTGGATCCTCTGCAAGGGTGACTGGAGCCGGTACCACGCTGTCCGGCCCCCCAACAATGGGCAGCAGTGTGCTGACAACCCCAGTGAGGAGGAGTACCTCTCCCAGCTGCAGGAGGCCAAGGAGTACTAGCCACAGCCACTCAAAAAGGAGCCATGATCACCACTGGCTTGCACCCCTGCACAGCCTGGCGAGCCCTGACCCTGCTCATGGGCTCCTCAGTGATGCCAGGCTGAGTGGGGAGGATGCACCATCTGTCTCATCCCCTCAGAGGGGTGCCTCAGCTGGAGGCTATTGTGGTACAACCCCTGCCATGCCACCCAGTGCAGTCCTGCAATCCAGGGCTTCTAGGCTGTCACATGGGGAGCAGCAGGGGCTGAGAGGTGTAAAGGGAACAAGAGGCTGCTCCTGTCTGCTTTTATTCTCTACAACCTTTCAATGCAACCTGAAAGCTGAGTGCAGGGTGAAGTAGGCTCAGCTCCTGCTGGCTTCATGCCACATCCAAGGAGCTGCTGAGGCACAGCTGCCTGCTCTTGCCTGTGCACCTGCCCTGGCACATGCTGGTTAATGTCTGAATCTGGGGGTAGGTCCTCCCAAAGAGTGCAGGGCTGTCCCAGCCACGTGTACAGAGCAGGGCTGGTGCATGCTTCTCAGGTTTCTGCATGCACGGTTGGGAAGGAGCAGGGGAAGGCTTAGCAGCGTCCATGGGTCCAGAGTGGGTGTGGGGCAGGAGGAGCCTGGCCGCCTGGACTCCCTTGGCAGGATTGCCTTGCCCACCAGTGTTTTGGCTGCTGAATGGCACCATGCCTATATGGGTCGGCCTCAGAGGAGGTGGGTAGGGGACATACCACCTGTGTGCATTTCAGTCCCTCTGCCTTGGTGCTTGGGGGAGTAGGGTGATTAGGACCCATGCAAGTCCCAGCACCAGCCTGCCACCAGGCCTTGGCCCCCTGGCAGCCCCCAGAGGGTCTCAGTGCTCAGGAGCACCCATGACACAGCCAAGAAGAAAGTCCTGTGTTTTCCGCTCACAGGCCTATGAGACACAGGAGGCACCTTGGCCACTGCTCATGCCATTGCTGGTGAGGAGCAAAAAGCACTGAGCCAAGTTCTCCATGGGGATAGGAACAAGTTAGGCACCGCAGGGAGCACCCAGTGTTGCCCCTCTCCGGTCTGCTGCTGGACATGAGCCCTGCTCCATGCTGTGTCTGCCCAGGTCCCCAGTGGAAGGCAGCCCCGGGGGAGCGAGTCATGGGTGCAGCCTGCGCCTCTCAGGCTTGCTGCTGGGCCAGGCTCCAAGTGTGGCTCCACAGGAGGAAGACACGTGTGATAATAATGTCAGTACCTGGTGTCTACAGATCGTGAATCATGATGCTCTCTGTTGGCACTTTGGTCTTGCCTGGGTTTTATTCAGCTTTTCACAGGTCCATAGCAGTGTCTCCCAGTGCATTTTGGGAGCTTTCTGCAAAGAAAGTAGGCTGAGCACCTTTATCCATGGACATTCAGTTGTTGAGCCTGGCAGAAACATTACAGCTTTTATTTAGCAAATTTTATGCATCAGGGGAAATAAAAGAGCAAGTCAAGCATACATAAAAAAGAATGGAGTCATTTCTAGATAAGAGGTTTCACCCAAGGCTGTTAGCTACTCCATCTATTTCTGCAGGACACAGTTGGACCAAAAAACTACCTGTCTGGTTGCCAAGGTCCTTGGCTGACCATCCTGTGCTATGTCTGTCTTGCAGGAGCTTTCTCCAGCGTCAGTGAATATCCATGGTCTGAAAGCAATTTGGGGAGTCTTTCTGCGAGCATCTTCATACATGCTGAGTGCATGCTGGTCCTTTTGCCTTGGTTACTGATAGAATATTATGTTCTTGGTCATCAGTACCTAAGACTTCCTAGCTCGTAAACCAAAACTATTAATGAAGTTACCACTGAATTAGTCTTATTTAACTCTTATTCCAAACTTGTATACCTGGCCTCTTGCTATGGGTTCTATCAAAATGTAGGCAGGCATCATCTATTTCCCAACAGGTGTGCAGTCTGAGATGACCACTGTTATATAAATGGTGAGAAGAAAGACAACCAAATAAGCATGGATGGAGACCTAGACTCTAGAAGATTTTCATGATCATTACATGTTATTTAGCCAAAATGGTCATTTGCTTGCTACTTTCTGGTAAAAAGGTATGTCATAAAGAGGTGGTCAAGAGAGGATGGCAGTGGTCTGGTGGCTTGGTTCTGGGAGCCTGAGATGTGTTCAGGGGGCCTCAGCAGGAGATATGGAGGCTTTAGTATGGGAAGCAAACAAATTGAGCAGCCAAGGCTATAGAAGGATAGCTTGTTATCTTCATATTTCCTCTCTCATACCATATGTCATCATTAACATCATCAGTCTCAGAGGAGTTTCAATGCAGACTTCTTTAAACAACCTTTTGAATGTGCCTAGTGTTCACTATCAGACCCATGCATGGAAGCAGAACTTCACCAAACAGCCTTTATTGAAGGAGACTTGCCTAAGCTCAGCCAATTTGTTTGTTAGACTGGCTACTCTCTAAGGAAGTGCTCTTAGAATAAGAGTGTTACCCAGGATTTGCACCCTCCTCCTCTTTATACTGGCTATGTCAACTAGTCTAACCCTCAGATAAGAAACTATATTTTCTGTAATAACTGGAGTTCCTGTCCAAGGGCACGTATAAAAATTTCTTGCATTGGCACCCCCCACTCCCCACCACCCCCACAAAAACTAGTTGAGAGCCAAGTAGCTGTTCTGCTTCGCTGCCTCTATGGTTGGACAATACAGGCATGAACTGGAGCATGAGAAACAAGAAGCAGTGTTGTTCCTCATACAAGCACCTTACACACTGGGAGGCTTTGCAGAGCGCCGTGAGAAAAGTAGACATTAAGCAAGCATTTATTTTTATATCCCAACAAAGATTCTGTCATGCCCGTTGCTATTTAAGTGATGAATCTCTAAGCCTTCACTCCTTAAGTTTATTGAGTTTTTATATGTAATATATAAAAAATGTCTTTTATTTCTACAAAATTTCATAGGGAAAAATTCTTTATTCTGATGCTGCAATAAAGCACTTTATATATATATATATGTCATGCTGATGTCATTCAGTTGGGACTTAAGCATATGTTGCTATTTATTTTGGTTGAGAGGGATGACGCTGTGTTGAACCATGCATGTCTTCGGTTCCCAGTCCCAGTCGGGACCCTGATGGCTTTGATTCCTTCCCTTAGGATTTACATTTGACGATGTCTGGTAGCAAAAATCAAAAGTAACAAAGACTATCCATAGCCCAGTACCACAGCCATGGGATATGTGAAGTTCTGCTTACAGGGAAAGAAACCTCCTACAAGAAGACCATCAGGGTCAGTGCTGAGAAGCAAATGCATTGCCTGTGCCACAGGTTTTATTGCATGGTCAGCCTGGCCAGAGCTGGGTACTGGCTAACGTTACACCAGCACGCTGCTTTAAAGTACTGAGCATGGAAACAGGGAGAAGATAAAACTCAGCATCATCCCAGCTGGAAAACTGGTTTGGCAAACCACCTCCAGAGTCAACAGCTAATTATAGCAGGGGGATTTGCAAAGCTTTCCAGGGATCACAGCTTTTTGTTGCTGTTAATTTGCTGCATAAATAATGGCCACTTTCAAGATCTTGCTGTTGCCAGCTGTTTTCCCTCCTTCTCTCTTGCTCCTTTTGCTTTGTGGTTTCTGCACATATGTCAAGTGTTATCTGTCACTCCAGCACAGGACTCTGCTCCACAGCTGCCTGGCACCAGTGCTTGCTCCTGCCTGGGGGGGAGCAAATGACTCTTCTCAGTGAAGGATGCTCTGAGCTTCCACTGGTCTTCTGCAGCTTTAAAAACATTGTTCTGTGGAGCTCAAACTGCTCACAGAAAATCACTCCTTCCTTGGAGGAGCAGTCAGCAGTTACTGCTGTGTGTATAACATGCCTGACATGCCTTTATCCTCTGCAGCAAGGTCCTTGCTGTGCTTGTTGCTGAGCCCTGCTACAAAACTGGGCTATAGAAATCCCACAGCCAGAGGGCGAAAGCAGGAAGAAGTCCTGCCCTAATTCAGCAGATGCTGAAGGCCTGAAGATGTCACCTGAAATCACAGAATGAGTCCATGGCAGAGTCTCAAGCTGCACTTTTGCCCACAGCTTTGAACACAAAACTTCTTGACCAGCAATGATCAACACAGTCTTAGCCTGCCAGCCTGGACTGGAGCTTGGTGTGGCTCAGCTGTACCAGTTCCCTGGCATCTGGCTTGTAATGAATTTGTCTGCACACACAAGGAGCCATACCCAGATTTTGCTGGGGCACAGGTAGGGGGAGTGCAGCCCATCTCCCAGGGATGAAGGTGAGATTTCACAGAAACATGAGAGCCCATTACCTGTCTGCCTTTTTTTCAGGGCTCCTGCACCAAGAATCTGCTTCTTGGAAAGCACACCAAAAGCCCAACTGGGCCCAGAAGCAGATGGTTTGGAATGAGAGGACAGAGGATGATAATGCGGGGAGGGTTTGGCTGTGGAGGAGACGTGAACTCCAAGGCCTGGCCTTAGCCTAGGAAAGAGCAAAGTGTGGTTGTGATCTTCTGTGGGCCTTGAGTCAAAACTGAAGTTCTAGAGAAGAAACAAACGTTCAGACACCCCTGTTCTGGTCTGTGAAGGCACACACCCCACTGCGTGGCTACCTTAGCCTTCTGGGCTGGATGTGCTGGTGGCAAGCAGCTGCCAACTTCTCTGGAGCAGAAGATTAAAAGGAAAAAAGAACCTACACTTGCTGCAGTTTTTCAGCTGTAGCCCCACTGGCTCCACTTTTCTACTTGGTCAAGATCATTTTTCCAAGATCATCATCTTCCAAGGATTTTACAGCATCAGTGCTCATGTAATTATTTTTTTCAAGTTACCAGTTATATTATCCATACTAAAATGTACTGGATTAATTGCAGCTTTCTTAGGCCTTCCCTTATTTAGTAATAAAAATATTACATAAAGTGTTGCCTAAAATCTTAATAGACCCCAGATATCCTCTGCCAAAGAAAATCATTAAGTGGATTCATACTGAGTTGTGGTTGATGTAGCCATGATATAGGTGTGTTGGTCACTACTTTTTAGCTGATTAGTCAAGTATTTGTAGGTAACTGACTGCATTTTCAGCATTTTTTCATTAATTGGTATTACAGATTGATCTAGTTGCCTTGGCCCTCACCTCACCCTCACCTCCTCCCTCTTCCCAGACCCACTTCTCACTGAATTCTGACAGATTGTTCAACTTTCCCAGGTAAGTTTCTTAGGGTAAGTTTCTTAGGTTTGTGTCAGGCCCTGTAGTGCTGAAAACATCCAAATACTTTCACTTTTGCTTTAAAAAAATATTTCAGTTCTTCCCATTTTGCCATTGAAGTAAGGTTGGGATGATGTTTCAAAGCGGTTTTAATCAGTTAGGTGGGAGGCTTTCAGTCTCTGATTTGTGACCTGATTTTCACATAGAAATTTCACATACATAAATGATCAAAACACATGAGAAAGGGACGAATCACAGCACAGCTCCACCTAAACCCACATCCAGTTTCCAATGGCAGTCAACAAGTGAGTGAATTCCTAGGAAGGAAAAGAGAAGGACAAACACACTTTTTCCCTGAAGTACTTTCCTTGTTGCCAGCAGCTGGTGGCCAAGATGAGATGGTTGTTCTGCTTAATAGCCCTTGGTTGTTTTATTCTGGCAAGAGTTTTTTCCACTCCTGTTCTGAATCCATGTAAACCTTTAGTGGTAGGAAATCACCAGCTGCAAGAAATTCCAGAATTCACTAAATATGTCCAGAGACCCATTTGGTTTGTTGTTTGATGGTTGCTCCTTACTCATCTCCTCCATGTGTCTCATAAAGTCATAGCCATAACCTCTGACCCCTTATTACTGTGAAAAAATCACTTTCTTCTACCTCTGTTTTCTATTTTTTTAACCTTTTGTTTTCTTTAATTCACAAGACTTTCTCTCTTACCCTGTGTCAGTTCAGATTCTTAAAGAGCCTTTGGGCAAGAGTATACTGGGCCTTGTTTTTCTTCCTCATCTTATACACCCCTCCCTTCTCTAAATAGCTGATGGGCTTCAAACTGTGTCCGGCTCTCCTGACACTTCCAAGGAAAGCAAAGGTCTGGGGTTTCTCATTAGCATTGGATAGCCCTGCCAGATGTCAGCTGCAGGTGGAGGAGTGTGTCACTTTGCTGGCAGCAGGCAGATGTAGAAGGGACCTTCACTAGCATAACTTAAGGCTCAGATCTCCTTCACCAAGTGAATGTCTGAAGTGGTGTACGGCCTGAATTACCACTGCTGTGCCCGTTAGAGTGGCACATCCTGGCACGCTCAGTGTGCGAGCACACAGCCTGGCCTTTTCGCACAGGCTTTCCTTCACCAGCAGGTCAGTCCAAGAGGTTCCCATGTGAACAGCAGCCAAGGCATGGCCACATTACACAGCTGGTTCTGCTGTGATTTCCAGCCCACAGGGCAGGGAGCCAGCTGGGGCAGCACCTGCATAACTCAGGGCACTCAGTTTTGCTGGAAGAGCCCTCAAACAGCCTCCAAGCAAAGCCCTGAGTCCATGAGCCCTATGAATGTGGCTGAGGCCAGAGCGTGTCCTATTAGAGTAGCAGCAGGATGCCTGAAGTAAACTCTTCTTGTGATGAAAGGAAGGCAATTAAAATTCCACTTCAGTTGCCTTCCTGTCCCACTTCCTAACCTTCCAGCAGCAGGTGATTAGTGGGGCCTGCCTTCTGCTGCCCTGGCCCAGCTGTGCCAGCAGAGTCTGCAGCAGGCAAGTGCTGCTACCACTGCACAGCTGGCAAAGCACAGCAAGGACATCACGATTCAGCTGTCAGGTTTGTCTCAAGTTAACTTAGAATGAGCTCATTTTTTCAGTTTTCAAGTAATTTTGCTCTTCTCCTACCAAAGTTTTTGGCTGTGAACTCACTCCCTAGCCCTGCTGTTTAAGGTTTCCTATGTTGCTGCCCAGGATTTCCCAAACAGAAACCCAAACATGCATGCTGTACAGTGACATGAGCATGCCTACCTCACGCTACACTCCCGCAGTCTACCAGATGTGTAACCTAGTTCATCTGTGCACAAAATTCCTGGCAAAACACCTGCATCCCTTTTCCCAGACAGACAGTGCTTTGGAGAAGACAGCCCTGCAAAACACAGGGAAACCCTACCGTATCTACAGATGCCTGCTCTTTATACAACTTCCTTTGCTGTCACAGGTCAGCTCACAGGGATGAGTACAGAATCCAATTTAGTTCCATACTGCACTCTTGATGTCTGCATACACACTTTATCATGAATTTTTCCACACCTGAGCACTTTGGAATAGGGAGCAGAACAGGCAAAATACTCTTCTTTATGGTAAAAGGCAACTCAAACAACTACATTCAATTCTTTCAAAACAGGCATTAAAGGGGTCTTTTTCTGTCTCCTCAGTTGAAGGGAACAGTTATCCTACGCCCTTCAGATTTAAAAAAATGACAAAAACATTTTAAAATCCAGAAAACAGTAAATCTTACCCAGTAACATTACCTTCCCTTTAGCTTACCAGAGGAGCTCTGCAGAAAACACTAGCAGAAAACAAAATATTCAAGAGAAGCTCATGCCTCAAATAGAAAACCAAGCACTTCTGCCACCCCTGAGGTTAAGCAGATTGACACTTCCGATCAGTTAGATTTTCCCCTTCTTTCCTATAAACAAGTTCATTGCTTTAGAAGACATTGCCAGAAACAAACAGTATTAACAGAAGAGAACAAGCAATTTTCTCTTCCTCACTAGTTAAACCAACAGCTGAAGTGGGATTAGTCAAAAGTACTGCACTATAGACTGTAAGTGGGGGTGGGACTTATTCCTGTAAAATAAGCAGTTTGCTTTGACCTGAAGCTCTTGGAGGTACCTGACCCTGGCCCCCATAACCTGCTAGAACCATTCTGTAGGTGGGAGTTTCCCTAGCAGCGATTTGCTGATTATCTTGGACATTGGATGACTAAACTTCATTCTTTAGAGCAGACTAACTCAGTGTGACTGCACGAAAGGACTGCATTGAAAAAGGGGATGTGCAGAGGAGAGGAACAGCTTGAACAGGATCATAGCTCCCTTCAGAACTGGGAAGGGTTCAAAACATTTACTAGCGGCAGATCAAAAGCAGAGAGAAAACGAGCAGCTGCTCAAAACTAAAAACTGCATCAAGTTCATGCTCTTTACTCCCCCAGAAGTGAGAAGTAAATCACATTGGCATCAGCACTCCTCATTGATCGGTGTTTTTCCAGACAGATCCCTCCCTCAGCTTATTGACCGACTCTTTGAACTCAAGCCGATCTGAGGACACAAATTCCACAGTGTTTTTTTAAGTTAGGTTTATTTAGCAATAGAAGTATGTACATGTAAGAGAATCCCCTGCAGCACAAGACATGCACAAAGCAGTGAGGGACTGAAAGTGGTGCTGCTCAATAGCCTTCTCATCACCTGTCATCCCACTTTACTCAGCAGCAGGGCCAAGATTAGAAAGGAACAGGCGAGAAATTTATCAGTCCATGTGGCAGAGTCTTCAGGCAGAGCCTCCCAGCAACCGGTATTAAAACAAGCGGGCGCCATAGCCAAATGTCTGTTTAATGCCCTCGAAGTAGTAGCGCTGCCAGCCTTGCTTTGTTCTTTCCTCCTCACTGGCAGGAATGCCCTTGCCTTCCAAGCACACCTCCGTCTCACCACCTTTGTCATTGAAGTTCAAGGTAATGGTTGCAAAGTGCCCTAGAGGGACCAAAGCAAATCTGTCAGCAGTGTGTAGTACAGTATATACAGCCCCAAGGAGCTGCTCTGCTCCTCCTATCACATGGCAACACTTAAAAACACTCTTCAGGATCCTTCCCAGATCTACTTATGACAGCTGCAGACCTTCCCGAGAAACACAGGGAGGAGAGGGCTCCCTCTTCATGGGGCTTGAAGCAGTTGCAGCCACAGCTGAGCAAGCTGCTACTTCATCCTTCCTAATGCCTGGTCACTGCTTCAACAGTGGCTGATTCAGACATGATAGTCTGGGATAGAAAGCTGGGATAACACTGGTGCAGCTCCCAGAACACCATGTACTCCATGATCACGAGTCAGAATACAGTGTGTCAAATGGGGCTGGAATTCTTCAAACACAGGCAAAGGCAGTTAATACCATAGTCCATTTTTGGACTACTTACCAGCTGGCCAAGATTTAAATCGCCATTTCATAACAAGTTGCTTCTCAGGAACCTTGACAAGAGAGAAAGACTGAGTAGTTGTTTTTTGCAAATTTTGCAGTCTAATAGAAAACAATTATAACTGTATTGATACAAAGCCTTAGAGACCCCTTGACACTCACACACACAAAGGGAAAAAGACTTCAAGTGCCCTTTTCAATCTCCTTCTAGAAAGGCAGGCATAGTACAGCCCCAAAACACTGAGACAGGGTCTCTGTCCAAAGGACTTTAGTGGGAGTTGAGCCAAAGAGGAAAACGGTCCATTACTATCTTTAACACTCCTCCAGTCCCTAATAAATTAGTAAAATCACACCAAGACAGGGCAGATGTATGATCAGAAGCCAGATTTTATCCCCAGACTGAAGTCCCATATATTATTCCACACTATTAGGAACAATTCAATGGCCACAGAACTTACAGATAACTACTAGGCACCAGGCAGAACTCCACAGTTAGCTGACAAAAGCATTGCTACAGAAATGATACCTCCAAAACAAAAAGGCTGCCTCCGAACAAGATGCACCTGCACTAGTTAATACTTACTAGGTCAACAAACTCTCCTGTGACACTGCCATCCAGCAACTGAAACTTGCCTCCTTTATCAGCCTCCAAGGTGGCTTGTGCGTGGGTGAAAGCTTGGACCATCTGAAAAGAATTCAGGGAGACTTGACATTATCTGCCTACAAACTTGTTGCATGATGCCTTCCATCCAGCTACAAAAGTTCTGGAAGAGGAAGTAAGTCACGGAACCACAGAATATGCTGAGTTGGAAGGACCCACAAGGATTATCGAGTCCAACTCTTAGCCCTGCACAGGACCATCCCCAAGAGTCCCACCAAGTGCCTGAGTATGTCATCCAAACACTTGAACTCTGTCAGGCTTGGTGCTCTGACCACTTCCCTGGGGAGCCTGTTCCCGCACCCAACCACCCTCTGGGAGAAGACACTTTTTCCAACCTAACTTCCCCTGACACAACTTCAGGCCAATCCCTCAGGTCCTGTCACTGGTCAGCAAAGAGAAGAGACCATTGCCTGCTTCTTCTCTTCCCGCCCCTGAAGAAGTTGTAGACTAACAATGTTTTTTCTTATATTTTGGTGCCCAAAACTGCACACAATATTCAAGGTGAGGCCGCGCCACTACAGAGCAAAGCAGGACAAATCCCCTCCCTTGACCAGCTCGCGATGTTTTGCTTGATGCCCCCCAGGACACGGTTGGCCCTCCTGGCTGCCAGGGCACTGCTGACTCATATTCAACTTGCCACGGACCAGAACCCCCAGGGCCCTTTCCGTGATGCTGCTCTCCAGCCTCTCATTCCCCAGTCTGGATGTATATCCAGGGTTGTCCCACCCCAGCTGCAGAAACCGGCACTTTCCCTCGTTGAACTTCATACAGTTGGTGATTGCCCAGTCCTCTGATTTGTCAAAGTCTCTCTGCAGGGTCTTCCTGCCTTCGAGGGAGACAACAGCTCCTCCCAGTTTTGTGTTATCTGCAAACTTGCTTAGTATCCCTTCCAGTCCTGCATCCAAGTCACTTATGACGATGTTGACGAACACAGGGCCTAAGATGGAGCCCTGTGGAACCCCACCAGTGACAGGTCTCCAGTCTGATGTTACCCCATTCACTGTTACTCTCTGTGCTCAACTCATGAGCCAATTGCTCACCCACCACATGATGTGTTTATCCAGCTGTGTGCTGGACATTTTGTCCAGAAGGATACTGTGAGAGAGTCAATAGTGTAAGGTCTTCAGCAAAACAAAAACCCTGGCCTGGACAGAAAAGGTTATAGCCACTACAGCAACATTCTGCCCACCCAGTGTTCTATGCAGTGTTCTGAGTCACACATGGATTTACTTTGTTGATTTCTTAATGAAACCTAGTTCTAAGAAAAGACAGTATTTTTTCTTTTATTGTTCTTTATCTTATCAGATCAGGAGGAAGAGAAGATTAAGATCATGTTTAGATTATACAGTGCTGTTCTGTCTTCCCAAAATACACTTTGATACCACCTAACCTTGAAAGAAAAAAACAAAACCAAAGAAGTACAGAACTGTAAATCCCAAGTCAACCAACCACATGCAATAAGGGCTACACCTATGGATAGGTGCTGACAACAGGCTGGAACTGGCTTCTGGCTGGTATTAGTCCCCTGGTCAGCTGTGTGAAAAGATGCATGCACAAGCTTTAAGCAAATGCTCTACACACCAGCTTTCTTACTCCATTCTCATGGATTGCAAGTGTCCTACAGAATGCCTTATAAAGGTTCTTAAGAAGCCTTGTCTGTATGTAAAAAACAAGTCTCAGAACAAGCCAAGCATTACCTCCTGAGTAACAAATACCCGGTAGAGCTCTTCAGGAGATGTTAAGAAGGTGTCCTTCAAGCTGATCTTACAGGTAGGGATCTTGACTCCTATGGATTTGGGCTGTGATGCAGCAGTACTGCTCTTAGCAGCCATCTAACAAAACAAGCAAAACAAACACATACATTTTTTTCACAAAAAAAAAAAACCAAAACCACAAAATCAACAAGAGGTTCACACATCCAAGAAAAAAACAAAGGGGCTTGGTAAAGATGCAATTAGATACAACCATATTTGAGTGTAGAAGGCAGATTCATCACTCTGCTTGGAAGAAACGTCAAGTGCTGCAAATGGAAACAGTCACTCCTATACCACAGATTTCCAGTTCCTGAATGTATATAGCTTATAGACAACAGAGGTTGCTCCTGTAAGCCCCAGTATCTAAAACCATGTACCTTTCTTCACAGATCCCAAAGCATGTTTGCACAGTTTTGTTTACCTTGCGGTCTTCTGCTTTAGGAGCCACCTGAGGTGTTGTTTCCATATGTTCACCATTCACTGTGGGCAAAATCATGCCCTGGGTGAATTCTGGAAAGACAAGAATGTGCCAATGAAACCAATAAAAGATCAAGGAAACCTTTTAACTGTTCTTTGAAAAACACAATCAAAAAGGGCTTCCTGGTTTCCCCCCTGCTTTAGGCTAGCGTTCATGACTTGAAACAGTTTTTAGAAAAAGACCTCTTTTTACAAGCAATTAATTATTCTTGCCCTCACTACGCTCCACCAAAAGTGCTCTCAGAACCTGTCTACACTAACAATTAGGAGCTTCCATCCTCTTCATAACCTAGACACACCATCTTCCACATGCTCCTCTAGTAATAATATAAGTTAGCCTTAGACTTACATAGCTTTTTTTCTCTCTCACTCTTTAATATAAATTGCAATCATATCTCAAATACTTTTGCCTTGCTGGTCTAGACACAGCAAACCAAGCTTTTTAATTTCTTTCCAGACTGGCTTTTCATTTCTCACATCATGGTAGTGTAGTTACTTCAAGCTCCCTCTTCAATTTATCTTTTTTGACACCAGATGCCAGGACTACACACACAAACCCAGGGAATGTCTCAGCAGAGCTCTGTCCAGCAGCACTAACACTTTTGTAACGCCACCAGAATCTTCAGACTCTTTCAGAATTATGTTTGCTTTTTCTCCAGCTCTATGACTTCTGCCTTTGCCAATTATATAACATTTTGCTCGTTCTCCTTTCATCTGTTCAAACTGACAAAATTCCATTATATAGCAAAATTTTACCACATGTGTGTAAACTCGTATCCTGTGATACCTGGTTCCCACCTATTCTTATTTATTCCAGCCCATAAAATCATACAGTTTTTCCTGACTGACATTCTCATCTTCCACTGGGTGACTGCATCTCCCACCCTGAATACTACACCTGAAAAAAACTCCAGGGTACAGAAATTTGATCCTGGGAAAACAGCAATCGGTGGTGGTTTGTACCCAGCATACCTAGCACATGTAGTGTACTATAGGTAAATGGATATAAAAAGCAACTGTAGTGTTCCCAGCCCATATTTGAGAGGAAATCCAAACTTAACTGAAGCACACTGATTTAACTCCAACTGCTGGAATCACATTCAACTTTAAAAAAAAAGAAATTTGATCTAGATGCTGAGAAAGCTCATTAAACGACACCAACAAAAGCTGCTGAGCAACTGCCAGCCATCAGCTGGATTCTAAAGTCCAAGAAACACTTATATGCCTTTCCTAGTGTGGCAAAAGAGAAAAAAACCACAAACTGGAGAACATACCACCTTTCAAAGAAGTAAGCAAACTGAAGGCCGGATGGTGCCACAAGCAGTGACTGTGCCACTGGTATAGCAAACACATTTCACTGGCTTTATTTTCTCTGTAACTGACCTTCACCATGTAAAGGGCATTCTCAGTTTTAAAACATAAATCCAAAAATGCTGTTTATTACTAGATTACCACCAAACCTGTGCCACAGTGTCTACAGACAGAAGTGTTTCTCGCCAAATCCTAGCAATTTCCAAAGAGACAGAAAAGCTGCTATTATTGCTCTGACACCTTCCTGTTGAGCTGAGGCAAGGAACTCCTGTTGTTAACCCACTCTGTTCTTTAGCTTTAGCCCATATGGGTTCCCATGACACTTCTCCCTTTCAGGTACATACCTGTTTTGAGAGTGCTGATGTAAGTTTTCATTGCATCTCTAATTTTTTTTGCACCCTCTTGCTTCATCAAGGTCTTCAAGTTAGTGTCAGGCTCATCTTTAGCAAGGCTGACAAGGATCTAAACAAGGACAAGTATTGATTAACAAGTCACATTTGCAAGGTCCTTTTATTACTCAATTCAACATCACAGTTAGACTTCAGCTAAACTTTCAGAAACAGCAATGCAGTTTTATTCATCTTTCACTTCACCTCTCTTAGTCTACAGTAATGTATATGTGTACCTAAATACCTTCATGTGTTATAGAACCATTATATCTACAAGACAGGAGTTAATTTAATAAAGATACAACATGATAGGGAACAACTCCCTGTCAGGGAGTGTAATGACAGAATGAAGCATGAGAGTTTTAAGATGAAAGAGGGTAGGTTTAGATTAGATATTAGAAGGAAATTATTTACTGTGAGGGTGGTGAGGAAATGGAACAAGTTGCCCAGAGGAATTGTGTCTACCCCATCCCTGGAAGTGTTCAAGATCAGGCTGGAACTAAATGATCTTTAAAGATCTCACCCAACCCAAACCATTTTTTGATTCTATTAACTTAAGCAGTGTTTAATGCTAAAACGTTCTACACAGGAGTTTTAAGAAAGGTAAAATGGAAGGAAATATTAACGCTGTGAGTATTCCTGTTAGAATAGCCATATAGCCAGCAGTATCAGCGTTCAGCTGTGCTCACCTCAACTTCATCAATGTCATTTTCGTCCGAGAGGTTAGGAATCTCCACATAACCTTTGTACTTCACTCCTGTCTTCGAGGTGCCTGCAATTACAATTATATTGTTCAGATCAATCTTTCTTAGTCTGGTTGCTGTAAACTTGTAACACTATATAATCTTTCCCTTTATTATTATTTCCCAAATGAGCTAAGTATCCTTATCTTTAATATTATACATGAATCTGACCTTGAAACAGGAGGGGAGCCCATCACTTACCAGTCCATGCCAGCTTGATAGCCCACTCATAGAAGAAGATAAGTTTCCCTTTTCGGTTGTTAATGGAGGCCTCTCCATCCAGTTTGCTCACTTCTGTCACCTCACATGACCCCTCCTCACCCTCCACCCTGACAGGCAGGAGGAGAGTTTTCAGCCGCTCTGTGGACCAGTTGGACGCATCCCGCTCCGTCCTGCGGGAAAACGGGGCAGGGTGAGAATCAGGGACAGGCCACCCTGCCAGCACACAGAGGGGCTGTCCAGTGCTCTGGCCCTCGTCTCCCTGTCCCGCTCCAACACGGACGCACACACAGAGTCCTTCCCCAGGGCACACACCGGCTCGGGCACCCCTGCTCAGCAGCAGTCCGCAGAGGGGCCGGCGGGCGGGCGGGCGGCCCTGCCCGGGACCGCTCCGTGCCGGGCCCTCCCGGGCAGGTCTCGGCGCGGCCGCCCCGCTCACCAGTGCCAGTTGTTGACGTTGGTGGCGTCCGCCCGCTGCTCCACGATCCAGCGCGGGTCTCCCTCCCCCCACTTGGCCATCGGGACCGGGACCGGGACCGCCTGCGCTCCGACCGCCCGTGGAACCTGCTAGAACCGCCGCACCGCCTCCCGCCTTCCGCCCAACGCGGGCCCTTCCGGCGCGCCCCCGCAGCGCTCCCCTGGCTTATTGGTTCCGNGATGATGGTACTGCCGGTGACACTGCCGAGGCAGGCGCTCGGCCCCTGCCCTGAAGCAGCGCGCGGTGCCATTGCAGATGAGCAGGGCGCGGGCGGACGAGGAGGAGTACTGGCACAGCTCCAAGTTCCGGGCCTTCACCTTCGACGATGAGGATGACGAGCTGTCGCAGGTAGGGAAGGTCCGAGCCCGTGGGACACCCGCGCGGCGCTGGAGGCTCCCAGGGTGGGGGGCACTGTCACGTCCCGCCCCGTGCGGAGCGTGCCGGCGGTCCCGTACCGCCCTCCACAGCAGCCAGCCCGAAGGCTCTGCAGGACCGTGGCTCCTCGCCTATGCACGAAACTGCATCTCCACTGGCTGAGCTGTTAGTGTGTGTGCAGGTGAACCTTTGGGTTCCCACGGCGAGGAAGGGCTGCTGTGTCTACTGAACACCTACAGGGCTAAAACGCCTCCTCCAGAAGGGGCAATGGAAGCTGAAGAAGCTGTATTCTAAGCTTGAGGGAGACTGATGGTAACAGGAAACAAAGCGCGCTTTTGCAAAGTTGCAAAAACTGCAACTCTGGTAGCCCTTACGCAAGCTCTTTGTTTTGTCCGTAGCTGAAGGAATCCAAACGGGCGGTGAATAGCCTTCGGGATATCGTGGATGATGATGATGACGACCTCGAGAGGGTCAGCTGGAGCGGAGAACCTGTGGGAAGTAAGTGCAGAAGTACTGCAAGTTATCCTTGAGACAGAGTTTAAAATTACTGCTTAAGTCATGTCACTTAGGTCAGGAGTATTTTTTGCTATCTAATCTTGCATATCTAATCAGATTTTAGTCTCTCAGGTCAGGTTGTGAGCATGAGTGAGCATTTGATTTACCTGAGTGGATCTACTGAAAATAGAGTGAGCCGAATCTGAAATTATGTAAGGAAAAGGAGTGTAGACAAGTGGAGGGAATACACCATGTTTTTTCTAATATACAGCCAGGTATTTTGGAGGTTATGGCTTGGTACTCATCATGCTCAGATGGTCTGCAAGATTCTAGGTGATTATTTCCTTCACACCACTGCCTGAAATGGATAATTTAAAGTTCTCTATATTTTGACCCCACAGCACTTTAAGGACCTTTTCCAAGGTTTAGTGTGTGTTTTTAGAATGACTCTTACCCTTGAAATTTGAAAGGCAGTCGTAAACATTTAGCAAATGTGTTTCTAGTGATAATGGGAGTGAGCTCATGGCCCACGCACAATACAAACTCTTTGGAGTTTGTGACCCACAGAATATGTGGCACTTGATAGCCAGTGGAAAACAGTGAAAATTTACACATCACCCAAGGACCTTCAAGGACTCTGATCTTCTTGTCCTTTGCTGTAGGCTCCTCCCCCTCTGGTTCAGGCCATTTCTTTTCCTACACAAGGTCTCTCTACCTATCAGGTTTTTTCCTCTGTCAGTCCAGTCCTAAAATGTGTGTGTTGTGCAGCTGCGTGAAAATTAGGGGAAACTGTGTCTTGAACAATCAGGATGGAGACATATTCATGGCAGCATATGCACACTGATAGCTGTTCTGTCTGTGTGGGATGGAAAACTATCTTAGTCTTCCAGTGTTCAGGAAGGTCGGCTCTTAAGCGTCTGCAGTTTGAGGTAGGCTAGGGATTCTCTGTCTTGCCTTGTACTTTTAGAACAAGGACTGTGCTTTGCCTCATGCACTATCGTATAAATGTTGGGTGGTCTATGCGTTTTTTTACCTCAGCCATAACCAGCTGTACAGCCAGCCATTTCTGGAGGACAACATGCGACTGCTTAACAAGCAGTATTACATGAGTCTGGGGTTCTGCATAGAAGGATACACTGCATCTACTTAGTGCTGAGAGTCAGTTACTAAGATATGCTAGTGCAGAACTGACCGGCACATACTTGGTAACATTTCTGCCATGCCATAAGATTATTCTTTACAGACTCTTTTTCTCTGTTATTAATGACGTCTGTCTGCACACAGGTATCTCTTGGTCAATCAAAGAGACAGCCTCTGGCAGCACAAGCTCGCTGGAGGGCCGAGACTCCAGCCTACAGAAGGGGTCTTCCTCCTATGCTGCTTTTCCCAAACAAGTTTCTTCATACTCCCTAAGCAGCCTGTTCAAAGGTGAGGATCATCATGTATCATGTGGACAAATGGGTTTTCCCTCAGAGTGTCAAGGGGCAATTGTGTTATCTTATGTAAATTGTTTTATATGAAGTGTATTGTAAAGCAGGAAAGCTCCAATTGCTCCTCATGTTGCGAGTGTACTGGTCACCAGTCAGAAATTGGAGACTGTCTTGTGCACAAGACGCCATGCTTTTTTGGTATGGGAAGAGCTTTGGAGATTACTGCCTCTTAAAATCCAGGATCCACAGAACAGCAGGGTAGAGCACAGCACTGAACAGCAATCCGTTTGATTGGTGGAAAGGAGCAGGCTACAAAGGGACTGGCTTGACCCATGCAGCCTTCATTTGATCTTCAGTTCTGTAGAGAAGATAATCAACAATAAGGGTTGATTATCCTTTATTTGGAGCTCAGCTGGCTGGTATTGGTGTCGGTTCAGCAAACACATGATAGCAGCAGTGGCAGCATAGCTGGTTACAGGGGGAACTGCGCAGCAGGCCATGGGCAAACTTACACAGCTTGCAAGAGTTCAGCTCTGTTGTCTCACAGCCAGACAAGAAAACAGCTTTTACTTTGTCTCTCTTTCTCTGGGGTGGTTTTATACTCTCAATTTTGATAATAAAGTGATAAAGAAAGCATCCAAATTACAGCCCCAGTGGATGAAGCTGTTCCTGTTGCCATGGCCTACACAGTGCTGTGTGCTTGAGCCTCTGCTCTGCAGGTAGTTGAGTGAATTCAGGCATTCTAACCTCGCCTGGCCTCAGCACCAAGAGGGCAGATAGGGACAGGGTGTGATATGATTTGTGATGCTATAGACAACTTCAAAGCCTTAGACTGTAAGCAGGTGTGCCCCAGCTGTGCTGCTGTTGTGTGAATCACTACAGAGAGTGGATTGTTCTGTAGTGGTATAGCTGCAGCAAACTGGTTTGCTATGTTCCCTGAGGAAGAAATGTTGCTGGTTAAGAAAGTCTCTCATCAGTGTTTGTTTTTATTTCAGGACGAAACAAACTTCCAAGTTTCCAGTCCCTTACGGATGGTAAGCTTTGGATCCTGGCTTCATTTTCAGAGGGGTACAGATTTACATAACACAAAACATTTCCAAAAAAAGGGAAGTGTCATCCGCCTTATGATGCACAAAGTGGAACTGAATCATGGGCTGTCTGAAAGTTGTCATGGGGGGTTGTTTCATCTAAGAGATTAAAGAATTTGCATGATAATTTGGAGTGATTACTTATGTACAGCTGACAGCTGTTGGCTTTAGAGCAATGTTGTGTTGCCGTTTGCTGCTTAAGTCTGGTCTTCTACTATGAAAACTAAGAAAAGGATGGTTTTGGAAGTGGATGTGAATTGGGATTTTGATGTGTTACTCAGCTGTGCCTTTCCCTCTCAGCCCTCACTGACACTGGAGTTAAAAACTATGCCCCAGAGCTGCGCAGACCGAAAGCTGAGTACAAGGTGAGCAGCCTGTGCTTGTATGCAGAGATCAGAGAACTTCCTGCTCCATTGGTTTCATGGCAACTGATTAATCGGTATTTCAGACAGCAGAGGGCACTGCAGGGAATAGGACAGGGTGCTGCAAGATGCAGCCTTGCAGTAATTTAGGTGTTCTCTGGTTTAGGTCAGAAGTAGGGAGCTTTGCTGGAGGTCTTGGTTACTCCTTCTCCTGTTGAATAGCCCAGCAGTCTTTGTGGAAAGGATTTCTAAATATTGCTTTGTCTATAAGTTGCTTTGATGCTGTGTCAGATAAACTGGCATCACATGTGCTTTTTTCATTTTTAAAACTGAAAGCTTTGAAATTTTCCATTCATCAATGACTGGGAAAACACAGAGAGTTCTTTCCAATTGCAGTGCAGATAGGCAGTGTTAGGTGTTGCAGAATCTAGTGGATTTTGGGAGTGGGTGGATTCCTTCTGCTAGGTGTGAGGTTGGTTCCATGTCCCTAGGTGCAGGCAGTAACAGGACTGAGCACATATTCTCTACAGATACGGATATGCACAATAGTAACACAGCTGCCCCCATGGATTAACACAGACAGAAACCAATGCCTTTATGAACAGACGTACAGAAAACACTGAAGCTTGGTCCTGAGCCTCCTTTCTGTCTCACCAGGATTGAGTTCTGTTAGTGGAACATAGACACACTGTATGGGTCCCTCCAGCAGCTGATCTTAGACATCTGATTTGTATTGTAGGTAAATTCCAGACCCCAGTTTCCTCCAGTTGCTGACACTTGGACACTGGCATCCTAAGGGTTCAAGGTCCCATGCCAATTCCTGGTTCTCAGACTGCTTATTCTGCTCACTGGCTGATCTTGCAGTCCACTAGCAATCATACAAGCACAGAGACTTGAACAAGTAGGGATTCATTTAGTTGTTTAGAGCATGGTACTTGTCTACCCACACAGAAGGTGGTTAAATATAGAATTTAATGAGAATTTAAGAGAGACTGCAGTGACTCATTGCAGGACTCAGACACAGACACTAACCAGCCATTTGTTTAAATTTAACTGCCACCCTATGACTCTTTTCCCCTCTATTTTCCCATTCTTGTTCCCACCCAATTAATTTTGATCCTTTCTTTCCTGTTTTTTTATTTCTTGTGAACTTCCAAAATAAGCCTCACAGATTTACACAAGTCTCTTAAAACAGCCCAGGATTCTCTTTCCCCTGCATCTCACACTAAGTCCTGGGGTCTCCCACTTCGGGGTTGCATGGTGTTTGGGAAAAGTTGCTTTGGTTTACTCCTTTTGGAGGATTTTACACAAGAGATAATGACCTAATCTGTCTTATTTGATGGTGTCAAGGAGTGGCCTAGGTCAGTGTATTCAGAGTGCACTGATTAGGTTACTGTGTTTTCTCTACCTGTCCCTGGCCGTCTGATCCTCCCCGGGTTAATGTGTTTATGTCAATTAGCCATTAATCACATAACCTAACACACAGCACTTCCTCAAAGCACAGCAGGATAAATAAGTGTGCCCTGTTGTGTTCTGTTCTGGGCCTGCAGAGGTAGTGAAACAGGAAGGAGAAGGGTTGGATGGCCCCTTAAAAGCAGATGGGAATGGTATAAGTGGAGTGGAAGGAAGAAGGGCAGCTTTCAACAAGTGTCCTGACAATGATGTGCCAAGAAGCTGCCTCTGACCAGAAGTGTTGGAGGGAACCCTGGTGCTGAGGACATTTGACACTCAGCCGTACACTGATTTGAGAGACCCATGTGCAGAGGTCACCTAATAGGACTGGGTCAGATCTTTTGTCTTCAGATTTGGGCTGTCAGTAAATCTTCAATGAATTTAAGTGTCACTGTTCTCAGGGCTGGTTCTGGTTGTTCCCTTTCTCTGGGTCTTTTGGGGCAGAAGGCTGAATTACAACTGCTGACTTGAGTGCCTCACAGAGACCTAGATGCTTTTATGGAGTCTTGAGTTCAGGAGTGACTTAGGCCACAGCCACATTTTATCCACTGCTTCTAGATCATAGTGTCTGCAGGCTGCAGGGCAACAGTTTTGGTCATTGCAGTGGTGATAGCACATTGCCTTAAGATGGTCTCGCTACAGGTTTTGATGCCCTTGTCACATTGTACTTGTCTAGTGTGACTCTCCAGGGACTGTTGTCCCTGTGCTCTCCACACTGCTGTGGAAGGCTCACCAGCAGAAATCTGTCTGAATTGTAACAAAAAGCTGACTTTCCCCTTGGTTTTGGGTTTGTCTGTTTTAAACGTATTTTGTTTATCCTTCTGAAAGCAACATGGGAGTTTTAATTTACAAGGAGAACAACTTGATGAAATGCTCTTCTTATAAAGCATATGATGATGGATCTTTCTGAGGCAATAGAAAGGCTATGTTAACATGAGCCTTTAGCTTGCCTCCCCACCAGCATCTGCACCTGAACATTGCAGGGATACATCCTACTAACACCTTCCCTGGAGCAGCTGAATGATAACTGTGAGAAGCTACACATGGGCCATCACTAATGTATCACAAGTGGAAAGCAGCTTGGAGGCTGCTGACATGATCTGGCCTTTTGAGGCTTAAAAGTACTTTTATTTTTCCTGTGGCAGGATTACACCAGTGACTGGAGCCCTAAAGACACAGTCAGGCGAATGCAGAGGGGCAAGGTAAGGACTTACCACTCCTACCTGCTTGTGAGAGATGGCGGGTGGGTGGTCCTAAACTGCTTTACACTTCCCTGTGCTCCTGGCTGTTCCAGGAACAGGGAAGGGATCTGTTTCTTGCAATACCTAGCAGGGATGGTGTTCTGCCTGTCTGTTGCTTTGCCAGGTGGCAGTGCTGGGATCACACTAGCTCAGGAGCAGAAGGAGACCTTCAGGGTTTTGTTGCTTTGTTTATATGAGTTGTCCCCTCAGCGAGGCTCTGACAGGAGGTATCTATATCTATACTGCTGTGTCCATCTCTACCCTTCCCACTCCTTGGGGCTGGGTTTATTTTAAAAATCTGAGGGTGCGGGGCTTTATCTCCATTCTCAGTTGGTGACAAATGGACAGAGGAAGGCAGAAACGGTCTTAGTTACACTGGAACTGGAATCTTAGTCTCAGCTGCCTCAGTATGCAGTGAGCACATAGGGAGCTTGTGGTTTCACTCTGCATTTGTCTCCTCAGACTGAAGTGAACTAAAGGCTGAGAGAGGCCACAGATAGGGGGTAAGAAGAAGGGACGAAGGGTTACAATTCTACTTTTCTGGTCTCCTGTGTGGAAAGAGCCCTTCAGAGTTCCCTCCTCCTGTCAGGGCTAGTGGTTTGTGGGGTACAGAGAAGCCTTGCCATGTTACAAGGTGTTTGTGATGAATATATGTTGTCTGCTGTCCTACACTGGGCAGTAATGAAGGCTGACTCTGCTGCCCTTGTGGATAGATTTCCAGGGTTTATGCAGCATGTGGTTTCAGCTAAATGAGAATTTGTCTGCTGGTTGGGAGGGCAGTTATTCAGGTTACTGAAGAGTTCATGGGAGAAGAATAGATAATACCTTGTGGGTTGGTTCATCTTGAAGACTGTTGGATGCCCCATATGTCTGCTTATACATCTTCTGTCTCCAGGTCTGCTCTCTAGAGAGATTTCGCTCTCTGCAGGACAAGCTGGTGCTCTTGGATGAAGCTGTGGCAGGGCATGATGGGAATGTCATTACAGCTGTGAGTCCTGTTGGGGCCATACAGGGCTGGGACTTCTGGGTGACCCCATAGAGGGTGATTGTGAGAATGCAGTCAGTGGCCACCCCATCTTAGAAGACTGGGAAAGTGTTTAGTTAAAACAAAACAGTTACTAAGAAGTGTCAGAGCTTAAGACTGGAAGTTCCATATTACTGCTGGCTTTCTGCCAATTTGCAAAATTCATGTTAATTCAGGTTAATAATAAGGAACCTTACAGATCTTTGCGGCAACTTCTTGAAGATGGAAGTTTAATCTGCTCACTGCAGCACAGAAGGCTTGAGGAGCCTCACCAGTTTTTCTGTCTTCTAAAGCATCAGGCAACAAATGGGATTGTGTCAGAGCTTCCCTCATCCAGGTCTTTTAATCCCTCGGATTTTGCATGGAAAAGTTTTTCATTATCAACCTTGGTCTCACTTATCTCGTCTCCCGAGCAGGAGCTTAGGCAGGCATCTAGGCAGCTGTGTCTGTGGCTCACTGCTTGTCCTGAATCTGGTGGGTACCAGAATTCAGTTCAGTGCTGTAAGAGATGTGTTTTCAGAATCCCTTTGCAAAAGCTTCCTCAGGCCTTGACCAATTTGCTGTCTGTTTGTCTATCTGTCTGAATTCTGAGCTGCCTCTCTGTGCTTACAGGTCCTGATATTCCTGAAACGGACGCTACGGAGAGGTGAATGTGACTGGGGTTTCTATAGTGTGTTTCACTTAAGGGCAGAGAGGCTAATTTTTTCACTGGCTGCAAGTCACAAAGAAAGCAGCTGGGGCATTGCTGTTTCACGGAGCATGAACTACGTTTGCAATGAGTATAATGTAGAACAGGGGATGGTGATGCCCACAGAGGCCCCAGAGAGGAGCTTTAAGCAGCCATAGGTGGTGGTGGTGGTGACTGACTGAATTAAAATGAATCTGTAGAGGTAGCACGTGGCTGTGAATTCAGCTGGCAGCCCAGTGAACAGGCTCTTCTCCTGTGATCTGGCCTCCAAGACTGTGATTTGAGATGGGATAGGGTTGTTGAATCTTGCCAATGGCTTGCAACTCCATGCACCAGCTTAGTTCCCTCTGGCTTGGTAGTGCTAACTTACTTTACCCATCTGTATATAATCTCTCTCCCCTGTAGAGATCTTGTTTCGGGAGCTGGAGGTGAGGCAGGTGGCCTTGTGTCATCTAATCCATTTCCTCAAAGAGACGGGTGAGCAGAAGTTCCTTCTGGATCTGCTTAGGTGAGACTCTTCACCTGTCTTGTGCCAGGGCTGAGCACACTGCTTGGAACTTGCCTCCAGGTTGATGCTTGCTCATTCCCTTTTGCAGGTTCCTAGACAGGACTGAGGAAGTTGCTGTGAGTATTCCCAGGAGCAAAAGCTCCTTTAGTGCAGAGGGAGTGTAGCGGGCAGGGGAAGGCTGGCTGCAGGGTGTCTTGTAGTCGTGAGACTTTCCATCCCCATTTTGCCCTCTGGAATCCTGTATCTCCCAAATCCATGAGAACAGACTGCTTTTTTCTCTTCTCCCTCCAGTTGTCCCAGTACCGGGAACATTTGAACATCCAGGATGTAGAAAAAAGGAGGGAATTTCTGAAAGGCTGCATTGGGTAAGAAAAAATGCAAGAGTGTGGAAGGGATGTGGGTGCTTCACAGAAGGTGATAGTAAAGAAAATTAGACTCTGCCCCAGTACCACAGCTTACGTGGTTTGGGAGCTGATGTTGGTGTTGCCTCAGTGGTGATGGGTTGTTGCATACACAATGTAGACCAGAGAGGAAGCATTTGTGGTGATCACTAGTCAGCATCTTTTGCTACTTACTTGGGGGCAAAGGTGCTTCAAGGGACTTTCTGATCATTGACCCTTCAGGTTGTGAAAGATGAAAATTTGGGTGCCTGAGAACTTGAGGAAGTTGGTAGCATCCACTTAAGGTGGTTCTGTGAGAGGTGCCACATAATGTTTCTTTCTCTGGAGCCTCTGTAGGAGGGAGCCAGTCAGAAAGGACAGCAGTGCAGCAACTTGAGTACCTACAGGCTACTTGAGTCGGGAAGAATGGGAGCTGTCTTTGGAGAACTTGTTTGGTAGAGAAGAGCATCTTTCTAAGTGTACTTAGGAGTAGGTGAAGTATGCTGTACTTGTTAAGAGCTGGTGACAGTGTCTCCTTCCTTCATGTCTGGCCAGGCTGCCATTCTCAGCTGAGGATACCTCCCACATCCAAGACCATTATACCCTGTTGGAGCGACAGATCATCATTGAGGTGTGAAATCTTCCCTGCTGGTCAGGGGATGGCTGGGGACAACCTGTGAGATCTCTTTCTGTCCCTAACTCATACCACTTTGGATCTAACCAACCTGCCCTGGCTAATGTAGTTTTAACTGCTATCCAAGGTACATGTGAAATACCAGATCTGACAGTTCACAGCATGTTGAGGCTGTGCTTGTGCATTACTATTAAAGCACTCTCCCCACATCTCTGTCCCACAGCTAAACAGGCAGTTGCCCTGGCTCATGTTCACCCTGTCTGTCCTGATTCCACAGGCTAATGATCGGCACTTGGAGATGGCTGGGCAGTCAGAGATATTTCGGAAATACCCTCGCAAGGCTTCAATTCTCAACATGCCACTAGTGACCACCCTCTTCTATTCCTGTTTCTACCACTACACGGAGGCTGAGGTGAGGAAGATGTGGAAGAAGACAAGGGTTACATCTCATCCTTGTAGCCCTCAAGGTGTGGGGTGGTCAAGCTGGAGCATGTTAAGGAATGAAAGGGAGAGAGGTCATATTTCATCCCTCAGAGAGACCTTGTCTGGGACCAGTTTGGAGTTTTCTTTTGTGCTCTGAGACATTCTACCTGGAACAACTTGTCAGGGAGTAACCTCCTAGAAACTGTTGTCTTTTACATCTGGCTCCAAGGAGCCAGAGTTGGCTCTAAATACCATCAGGTTGAGGTGTGCAGTACTGGTCTTGGAAGTGCTCGAGCTACGCCAGTTGAAGATGCAGGAAAACCAGACCAGAGAGCTAACAGTTGCTCTCTTCTGCCAGCTGTTTCCTCTGTGGCACTGACATGAGCAAAAAGCAGTAAAATCTTGGGAAGGTTCACCCTGTGCAAAACAGATGCCTTACAACAAGTGTTTGAACCTCACCTGTGGCCTGCTCTCCTGAGTTTGCACTGACTTGTCTGCTTTTTCTAGGGAACGTTCAGCAGCCCCACTAACCTGAAGAAAACATTTAAGGTGAGTGAGTCTCCCCCTGTTGTGGCAACACTAGCTGAAAACATGCGCAGACAAATGGTGTGTAGTGAGGGGGCTGAGTATGAGGAATTTGAGGGCTCAGCACTGAGATATGGAGGGGGGCATGGTATCCTTTTTGAGCAGAGCTCTTCTGGAGGCTCAGAAAGGCAAGTGGGAGTCACGTGGAGACTTTGAATGGATGCACCCTGTCCGCAGCAGCACTTGAAAATCCTCACTTGCTACTCTCTGCAGTGCTGGCTATGGCCTCAGGCAGTATCTTGCCTTGTGCACGGCTGTTGGTGTGGGTCCTGACTGGGCTGGGGCAGATGCCATTCATGTCCAGCCTACAGAGGCCTTCTGAGCTATACGAGTGCTCTGACTGAAGCTTTCTACCTTGCAGATTCCTGATAAGCAATATGTGCTGACTGCCCTGGCTGCCCGTGCCAAGCTGCGAGCCTGGAATGATGTGGATGCTCTCCTCACCACCAAGGTTAGGTGCAGAAAGCCTTGATGGGGACCCAGTTCCAAGTACTGGTATCTGCTCCTGATGACTGAATTGGTCTGGACAGACTGGTTTTATTTTAGCAAGGCCCAACACCTCTGCTGCAGGGTATTGCAATAGCTCTCTCCTCTCCCTGACTAAGACCTCTGCTGGGTCTGGCTTGGCTGCAACAATGAGGTTGGTGAAGGGGGCTGTCTTGAAGCTCTCTTATCAAAGGGCTTGCAGCCAGCCTGTGCCCAGCCACCACTGAATGAACAGCTCTGCCAGAGGTGCATGTGATGGCTGGTACAGTATGTTGCTGGCGCTAGTTAAAAATCATTTTCTTGTGGCTGGAGGAATTGTCCTTTTGTCTTAACGTAGGTTTGGTTCTTGTTTCAGAACTGGCTGGGCTACACCAAGAAGAAAGCACCTATTGGCTTCCACCGGGTTGTGGAGATCTTGCAGAGGAACAATGCTCCTGTGCAGGTGAACAAGGACCACTGCTTATGTTCTCCTGTCCTTTGTTGGGATTTGATGTGTGAATAACTCCCCAAGTGAGCTGCTTCCTAGTTGAGAGTGGGAGAAAAGTTTTCCGAGCTGCTGGCATCAACAGGAAGCATGTCCTGTCTGACTGCAAGAGGGACAGCAGATCTAGAGTTGTCTGTGAACTCTTTATCCATGTGCATTGCCACCTTTCTTTGCTACATTAAATTTTCTCTTGCTTAATCTGGCTGGCAATGGTTAACCTGATCCATAGGAATGAAGTAGCAGAGGGCTCTGAGCTTTGTGAGCAAAGCCTTTGGGGTCCTGAGCAGTCTTGACCAGGTCACTTGTTGCCTTAGGAAGGAAGGGGTCAAGTCTGTGTGACCAGCAATCTTGAAAGATTTTGGGACTGAGGTGAGAGAACAAGGCAGGAGGTACCTGCAGAAGGAAGCTGAGACAGTCTTCCATCTCTGCCAGGTGCTGCAGGAGTACGTGCGCCTGGTGGAGGATGTGGAGAACCGGTTGAACCTTGCTACCAAATACAAGTGCCATGATGTTGTCATTGAGGTAGGTCCCTGCTGTGTGTGTGAAGAGATGGGGCATGAGCCTGCTTTTTCTCTATAGTTTTTCTATGCTCTGCCACATACCACTGCTGTCATGTGCCTGGTGAGGTTTGTTTATCTCTGGGGTCTGGGAAAAGTGATAAAGGTTCCCACTGGAAGTCCAGTGAGCCAGGAGAGCGGCTCCTAGTATTTGTGCTGTGAAATTGTTCTGTGTTGGGAACTTGATGGGGGATTGTAGAGTTGCCCTGCTAATCTGCAGGGCATCATCTAACATCAAGTGTCCAGTTCACTCAGCTGGGTGCTGGTTTTGCTGTTTATCTAGACCTACAGGGATCTAAAGGATCGTATCCAGCTGACAGCATACAAGTGCAAGGTGGAGCGGGGCTCTGCAGACGAAGAGAAGATAAACAGCATTCTCAACAACATGGTAGAAGTGCTTACTTTTTCTTCCAAAGACTATCATCAGAAACAGACGTAGATAAGGTGTAAGGGCACAGTTGGCCTACATACACTCTGTCCCTCCTGGGAAGCTTATCTTATGGTTGGCGTTGCATTCAGCATAGAAACGAATGGTTATACTGTTGGAAAGGGCACTCTCTGGCCATAGCTGGTTTTGTCAAGGATTGGGAGTCACTAACCTGGCTCCTAAGAGATCTGTGTTCCGCATTGCTGTTAGTCATGTCTTGTTCTCTCTTTTAGCAAATCCGGTGGAAGAACTGAGCACCTGTGAAGGAGCCTATTTGGCCATTGCCTTGTCAGTGAAAGAGGAAACCACAAAGCCCAGTCCAGTGCCAACAGAGCAGCAATGTTACTACTCATTGCATGATCAGCATTTGTCAGTGACAGTGGGTGCCCATGGCTTGTGGAACAGTGGCATTCAGGCTGGTTGAAGGCAGCTACTCAGATATACCTATTGAAACCATGGTACTGATCCATCAGGATTGATTCTTTTTGGAATCTAATTGTCTTTGACTTGGCTGCAAGCCAGACATCACTTTTGTTCATGGAGGGAAGTTGCTAGGCACAGCAAGGTCAATGTTTGCTCTGAGTGGTGCCTGGGCTTATTCTTGCAAGAGGAACAGGTCAGTCACAGTCGTGAGTCTCTCCATTAGACGGTGCTGACCAGTCCCTGTAACACTGAAGCTGGCTTGGGCATCACCAATCATGGCTGTGGCTGGAGTAAACCCTAATGGACTGAGTTTTCCCTGTGTCAAAGTGTTGAGGGAAGGGACCAGCTGCACTTTAAAGCTATTTTTTTTTTGTTGGTTTGCTCTGGCTCACTGTAGGAAAAGAGGTGTGTGAACTCCTGCAGAGAGCCAGGACGGCAGCCTCTGCCAGTATCCTTCTGCTGGCACATCCTTGTTGGAAGATTGCTTTGTCAGGGAAAGACAGGCACCTAGTGCAGAGCTGATTTAGAGTCCTGATGGGTTGGATGGTGAGCAAGCAGAGATCCCTCTCAGTTGACACAAACCTGCTGGCCCCAGCAGCTCTTTCTCTGAAAGTGCTTCACCAGGAAGGATTGAACTACACTTTCTCAGAAACACCACTCCTCAGGCAACTGCTGGCTTCGTCCTTCCAGACCTTACTTCAACTCCTTAAAATAAAGCTGTTTCTTTCTCCTTGGGCTGTTTGTTTCCTTCCATAACTTAGCACATTGCTACTCTTGCATGCTAATCCTGAGCAATTTATCACACCTTGCACAAAGTGTTTATGCAGTGTGTTTTCTCATGTTCTGAAAAGCACAGTGCATATCACCATGGAGAGGCTTTACTTGCAGCAGTATTTTACTTCACACATTCAGTGTCATCAGCACAGATAAATTAATTTTAATGTGGGAGAGTTTGTTGCTGCAGGGGCTCAAACAAACATGAGGGTAGGTTTGGATTCCAGGTTCCCTGCCACACTGTGCACTCTCATTTTCTGTTGGTGCTTGGTATTTTTCTTAGGCTCTTTTGAGTTGGAACTTCTTGATAATCTAGTCCAATCCTGGTTTAGCAGGGACACCTGGAACAGGCAGATGAGGACTGTTGTCTGTTTGGGTTCTCAGTATCACAGCTGGACACAACAGCTTCTTTGGGAAACATGTTCCTGAATTTGACCACATTCACAGTAAAGTTTTGTGTCTTCAGACGGACGGGAGTCACATTTCAGTTTATGCCTCTTGTCACTAGGCACCCCTATAAAGTGTCTGGGTCCCTTTTCTTCATTCCCTCTCATCAGATACCTAGGCACATTGATAATATTCTCCATCAGCCTTCTCCAAGTTCAACAGCCCTAGCTCTTGGCTTCTCATATGAGAGATGCTCCAGTTCCTTAGTGGCCCTTTGCTGGACTCTGTCCAATATATCCATGTCTCTTGTCTGCAGAGGAGTCTAGAACTGGACATGGCACTCTGGATTTAGAAAGCAAGGATCACCTTCCTTTACCTGCTGGCAACATTCATCCTGAAGCAACCCAGGATGCTGTAGACTAGGTTGCAGTTCACTGCTAACCGCTCACAAATGCTCCAGTCCAGGACATTGCCTGGTTGTAGGAGTTGAAGTGTCACTGGTTGGGATTTATGTCAGGAAGTAACAGGAGAAGCCGAACATAGCCTTGTAGGAATCTAATTAATGAGGCTATAAATTAAATCACACCTGTGCTCCTAACGCTGAGCCGGGCTCTGTGCCTCGGTATCCATGTTTCCACCAGGTGTCCTGAGAGCCTGGGGAAAGTGCTCCCCAACCTGAGCCTGGAAGTGGGACTGCACTTACACAGACTGTTCAGTGCACTTTTTTCATAGCACTTCCAGCAGAACTCAATAATGTTTTCCTGTCAAAAGTAGTGAAGGTAAGGAAGCCCCAGATTTTTCCTTGGTAAGCAGATAGTGCCATTCTTGTAAAGATTCTTATTTGGATAGTAATCCGCTGTCCGCCAAACATTAATTTAGTTGTTTGATTTTTTTTTACCAGTCCCATCTGAGTGTGGTGAAGACATGAACCCTGTTGTTTGATTGCTGACTAGTTTAAGGCCTGTTTTAATTTAGTCTTCTCCATTCCTGTGGCTCTTCAAAATTCTTGTCATTTACTAAGAATTTGGTCGGTGACTGAGACTCGAGGTTGTTGAATATTCACCTAGCAGAAACCATCTCCCCCAGTGGGTGGCAGTGCTTAAACAGAGACATTACTCTCCTTGTTTCATGGCTGCATGGTCAGTTGTAACAGATAAGCTTCTTGCTGTGCTATGAATGCCTGGCCAGGAGAGGAGATGGACCTGCAGCATTGCATATGCCCTATCAACTGCCCCACAAACTCAAATAAAACAAGACAAGCAGGGAGGATGGTCCTCCAGGGAGATGCTTGGAATAAAATTCTAATCATCTCAGGGCAGAAAGGAAACAGGGATTATTAGAAAGCTTTTTATAGATGTTGAAAACTACCCAGATTCCAAGGCTTGGCTGTTTGAGCTAAAGGCTTTAAATCAGCCAGCATGAACTGGACCAGGCAGCTGACGTCTGTACATGCTTATTTCTGGCAAAGAGGCTGCATGCTTTGTGTCACTCTGCTGCTACCCTGTGCCGTGGGTCAACAGTGATGGGCAGCCACCCAAGTCCCTCTGTGCCACTTTGGGCAGGCAGACAGTGGCCCCAACTTGGAAGTGGTTTGTGTTTCACCTGCATGTGGCAGAGCACAGGTAATCACGCTTCCAGTGCCCAGAGATGCTGGTTGATGACTTCTGCTCTCTCTGTGGGCTCGAGTCCCTTTCTCCTTGCTTATCTCAGCAGACTCGCAGAAGCAGAAGCTCACATGCTTTTACAACAATGCTCAACTGGTGACCTGGGTGGACGTTGCATTCCCCTGCTGCCTCCTGTTGCATGTGTTGTCCATCTATTCTGTCATTTGTCCTGTCATCCTGTCCGTGTACAGCCTTGACACCTCCATCCCTCTCCTGAGGAACTACACTTGTAATTGACATTTGATTTTGTTCCTTCTTCAAGGAAAATAATCAATGCTGAATAGCTGGTGGCCATTTTCTACATAGCCCTGAATGGCAGAACATGGCAGAGCCTGCCGCACCAGAAGGCACTGAAACTACTCAATGACCTCAGTTTTCCTGAATGCTGCCCCATCTGTGCAGAGCAGAAAACTTCCTGTGCAGGTTTGTGCACAAGAGTTTTGTCAGCAAAGGTTTTTCCTCTTTGACGACTCCAGAGGGGAAAGTAAACAGCTGAATGATGAGGTACTGCTTGTCCAGGCTTCCTCTTTGCTCTGAAACTTGCTTCATTCCACAGCTAAACATGGGCTGCTTTGTTAGGTTGGAAGGTGCTGAACTCTGTGTTGCCCTTAGGACCACATACCTGCCAGGGAATTTTGCCTCAGATGATGTATTAGCAATAAAAGACCTGGACTGTTATTTTGTCCCTGGTTCCTGGTAGGTTACTTATCAGGGTGTTCTGAAGTCACTGAGATCAGGACTGGGGCACTAGATGCAGAAAAAAAAAACAAGGGCCTGTGGGAATATCTAGAGAGGACAGTTCTTAGGGGTAATGAATTTATGGCAGTTCATGAACTAGACTATTGAGGATGTTAAGTCAGGGGAACACTGCTTGAGGGAAAGGACTCCTGCTTGTGCAGGATTGTCTAGAGCCATTAGGTCAGTTTTTCTCCACTTGCCAGAGTAATGCCTGGTACATTTTATATTCAAGTCTCTGAGTCTGATTGTTTCTCAAAGGCCCAGGAAAGAGTCTACTAGTCAGACCTTGAAGAAAACCATTATTTGTCACCTTATTAGCAAACTGGTTCGGACTGTTGTTGCCCATAAGTGTTTCCACTTGTTTTCTCTTCCCAGAACCTTCCCCTGGTTTGGCTTGACAGCTGTACCATTGAGAAAACCTCTCTTCAGCCAGCTACTAGAATAGAGAGAGCTTGTCCATCCCATGCCTGGTGCTTTATTACACCAGGCATGCTCTGGAGATTGGTCTACAAAGCAATGTGGGCTAATCAGCTGTAGTGGAGCCTGGTGTGATACTAGATGACAAGTCTTCATTCTCCACAGCTGCTTCCAACATTTTCTCAGAAACTCCAGGGGAAACTGCTGAGTATGATTCTAAATCCTCATAAACCATAATGAAGCCCATGCAGAATGCTTGCTGAGATCTCACCCCACCCTCATGGGACTGAGGGGTGCAAGAACCAACACTGTTCACTCTCAGACTCTTTAAACTATTCCAGCAAACAACACTATGTACACATTTTCTTCTATGAGCTTCACTCTCTAGAGTGCTCAGCGAACCTGCTTATCCCGGGCTGCCTGAGCTTTTCTATTTCTTTGGTCTGAATTTGCTTATTACATAGTCTTCTTGGCCTATGAACTGCTTCAATTTCACTGTGTTTCTGTTGCAGCTTTAATAGAAAACTGAATTACAAAACCAAATTGCAGTTATTTTGTAGTGACTACTGCTTTGGTATAACAAACTAAAAAGGATTGGGCCCAGTCTTTTTTTGTCTTATTTTTTTTATTCCCCATGGGGGATCTCTAGAAAGTCATTGAATCCTGACAACATACTAATGATTAGTCAGGACTACTCTTTCTGTTGAACCAGGCTTTAATCAGCACTTTAACTTCCTTGCTGGTCATAATGCACCCCACCCTCACCACCATTTGATATGTCCTTCAAGGAAAAAGGAGGTAAGCGGATATTCTGTCCAAATCCACCCAGGACGAAGCAAGCTTTATTCCTTAAATTCTCTGGTTCAGCTGATAGTATTCTCTCATTCTTCCTGCCACCATTTATCATGTGCTTCTCTACCATTTACCATGATAAAACACTGCCTGCCTGGTTTTGCCTCACAGGAAACAATTTCTGTGGTGAGGCCAGGGATTAGTTGTGCATATTGCAATGAGGCCCTTTGCTTAATTGCAATGGCTGACAGCAGGTGTTGCCACACCTGTTACACCTGTTATTGTATATGCCATTTATCTCACATCTGGGCTTTAGAGCGAGCCCAGTCTGCAGGCATTAAAGACTGGGAGAAATCTATTCACTTGAGCATCTGGTAAATTGTTATCAATCACTTGTGGTTAAAATACGCATACAATTATTATTTGGTCTTTTTAATCAGCTGTGGAGGAGTGACAGACAGACAGTGGTAGAATCTAATCTACAGCTTTCACTTTACTTGGTTCCTGTAAGCAAACAAAGGATTGCAGAAAAGAGAAAATGTGGGGATGTGTTTGGTCTAATCAAATGTCTAAGAGCTGCAGTTGTCTTTTCTGTAATTGGGAAAATGTGGAACTGCACCTCCTTGGACAATCTGCAAGGTAATAAGGGTATAATCTGCTGTTGCTGCTGGGCTTTTCACCAGGGCAGAAGTGCAGCACAAGTCTCTAATTCTGCCCGTGGGTGTCCTGTGATACAGGGAGAGCATCCCCTTCCACCTTGGTCTGGGATCCTTCCAAAGACAGAACTGTATCTGCTTCCACTGTAGTCTGGGATTGTTGCAAAGGAGGAACTGTAGTATAGGGCTCCAGTCCTGCTTTTTCAATAAACTGTGAGAAAGTGAGGGCATCTGCTTTCTTTCCTGTTTGTGACTTTCTCTCTAGGAAGAGTCCCATGTTGTCTCTGTAGGGGAGGGCAATGGATCTGTTGAAGAGAGGCTCCTGAATCCCCAGCAACTCTCGTACATGTTGTGAAATTTCCTGAAATACAAGACAAAACCCATAAATTCTCATTTCACACGGTAACAGCTAAAACCATTTTGTGTCAGAGCAGCAAGAAAAAGAATTGAACATCTGAATTTTGAAACAGTTTCACACTTGAAGTTGAAACACAAGGGGGATTCTGAACCCATAAGACCATTGTGATATACTGAAAGCAGAGCAGATCCCCTTCTCTCCAGATTTACTGTGGGGATTGGCATCACATCTGTTTTCTTAGTGGCAAAATAACTCTACTTTCTTCTTTGCACTTGAAGAACAAAAAAGTTATGAGTGAATGAGCTGCAGCCTCTCCTGCTTAATGCAAAATCATTGCTGTTTGTTAAGTTATAATGTCAAAAACAGAGGCTACACACAGGTGTAAAAACTAATTAGCAATAAGTCATATTGCTCATTAAGAAAATGATGAGTGACTGGCTGCCTGAGCCAGCTGGACCTGGAACTGTCAGTGAACAGAGCCTTGTCATTATTTTTGAAGTTACTTCTGAAATGTAACCATCTAATTTGATTGAAGCTTCAAAATACAATTCAAAAGGTTTTACTGATCTTTCACAGTATTTGCTCAAAATTTTCTCCCAACTTTGGCTTGACTCTGAAGAGTAGTACCCTACTTTGTGTGATAACAGAAGAACATCAGCCTCATATCTTCTGTGGTTTTGATATTTAAAATACCAGTACAGTGGGATTAAAACCAGCAATAAGGTCACTTGTCCCTGCTGCATAGCTTTCACCTAATTAGCTATGTAGTTCTCTACCAAACTGCCATTTCCCCTAAACTGCAAAGAGTTCCTGTCTCACTGAGCTGATGCTATCACATTTGTTTCTATAGTAACTATATCTGTTTCAACTGCTCACAGCCTTTTGTTTGTACTTCTTGTTGGGAAGTTATGGCCTAACTTTTCACCTGCTCTTGTGCCCACTTCTTAAAAATTCAAAGGGCCGCATCATGCCCTGTGCCCTCTGCACACTTGGATTCTATCACAGACACATTCTTTAAAGCACAAATAGCTAGCAGGATAGGGCACAACCTTCAAGAATATCTAGGTTCCTTCTGAAGTCTGTGAGATGTTCCCAATTTACTTGCAAGCTTTGGAAAACATTACAGAGACAGTCTCATTACCAAGCTTGCTGGTGTATGCTTACCCTGAGGGATTTCAGTTCCTACAGGAGGAAGGTTACAGTTGATATCTTTAACTCATGGCTAAGTATTTCTTAGCAGGTGAATTCCCACTGTACATAACCCCTATATCCCAACACAAGGGTGAAGCTTACAAAGGCTATAAAGTTCTTGCCACCTTTGGTAAGCACAAATTACTAAAACAGCTCTGTCTGCTTGTACCAGAAATATTCTTGAAGGGCTGCTGCCTGAAAAAACAAGTATTGTAAATTGATGCCTTCCTCTCAAAGCAACAGGCAAAGTCATGGCATTAGTCAATGTTTTTCATGGCATATTTAATTTCAAACAGTTAAGACTGTACAGTCAGGCAGAATGGTGGTGAAAATTGTATTTTGGTGCTCTGGAATAAAACAAACCATGTTAATGCTCTAGTCATTGGAGAATAAAGGTTTTTCTCTCTTCCGGGTTATGTGAACTTCTACTTGTGTCTTCTAGGTAAAGCAACATTAAATTACAATGCAAAACAGACAATTTGTCACTGTAAATGAGATTTCCATTAGGAAAGAGAGGGAGGGTAATGAAATTTAAGTCAACTTGTTGATTTTCTGAACCTTTAGGAAGCTTTGGAAGGCCATACTGTAGCCCTCAAATTCAGTTCTTTACTATCAGTGTTTGTTAAAGAAAATATGTAGGTTTGAAAGGAAAACAACCAAAACAAGGAAGTAAAAACAAGGCCCCTTCTGCTGTTGGAGATCAGTAGTACAATCGCTACAGATCAAATCTGACTAGATTTTCAGACGTTCAGCAAATGAGTAAGTGGAAAATTACTAGAAAGGAATTCTGAGGAGTATCTAAGAAAGGTGTGTGCATCTTGCAAAGCAATTTTATGATGCCAGAGGAGGAACACAGGCTTAAAGAAAGGCTAAGCACTTGTAGTGCTTCAGAGAGGAAGCCCTAGATCTGTGGCCAGCTAAAGACCTATACTTGAAAAGGCTCTAAAAATGTGACTGTTTGGCTGAACAAATTTGGTTGTACAGTTCCAGGCTCACTGTGACTCAGCGATCTGGCTGGGCAGGCAGGCCACGGCCCAGCCCGTTTGCCGGCGGGAAGGATCAGCGCTGGGCTCCGGGGACTGAGGGGGCTCCGGGCCCTCCGGGCTCACCTGCATGTGGCCGAAGTCCGTGACGCCCACGGCGGGCAGGTTGGAGCAGTTGGCGAAGATGAGGCGGCGGCCGGTGATCCCGTTGGCCCTGAAGCATTCCTGGGCAGGGGGGCGGAAGGAAAGGCGGGTCGCCCTCTCCCACCGCCCGTCTCGCCGCTCGCACACGCTGGCACACCGCACACGTACATACGCGCGCACACACACAGAGTTCAGCGCCACCGGTCGAGCCGGCGCGGGAGGCGGGGGCAGCCCCGCACCTCGTACTGGGGGAAGCCGAGCTGCGCCACCCACTCAGCCACCTCGTCGGCGCTCCAGGCCAGGAAGGGGCACGCGGGCTC
>WBMV01006175.1:138015-251464 GCA_013396655.1 Campylorhamphus procurvoides
CCCGGGCTTGGCTCGCCCAGCTCCATCGTTAGCCCGCCGCGGCACCGCGTCCTTCCGGGACGCCGTTACCACGGTAACCGACACTTCCTGGAAGCGCACCCCGCTCTCCCTTCCGCCGCCGCCGCCACTGCCGCGCTGTCAGCCTACAGCGCCGCCCGCGCCGCGCCGCCCTGCAGAACTAGACACTGATCGGCTGCGTTGGCGAGGGGGGAAGCTGAGGGATGAGCACCGGGGCACCACCATCCCCCTCCTGCCTGGCTCACACGCACCCGCTCGACTGTTTCCACCTCCCCCCCCCCCCCTCGGGCGTTTCCCCCTTGCCGCTCGGGTGTTTCCGCCGTGCCGACGGCCACGGTTCGGCGTCGCTCGGGTATTTCCGCTAGACGCTCGGGTGTTTCCGCGAGACGCTCGGGTGTTTCCGCTAGACGCTCGGGCGTTTCCGCCGCCGCGCCGTGCCCATGTCGGCTGCGCTCTCCGCCGCCGCCGGCTCCCGCTCGGAGTGCCCGGGCGGCGGTGCCGCTCCCCGGGGCCGCGCAGGTACGGGCTGGGCTGGGCAGGGCAGCCCGGGGGCGCGTCCTTTATCCCGGCCTTGCGGGGAGAGTGCCGTGAGTTCCCTTTCCGCGGCGGGGTCCCTCTCTCCTCCCGCAGGAGCCGGCAGTGCCCCGCTCCCGCCGGGCACAGCGCCGTGGATGGCGGAGCACAATCTGCGGGGACAGAGCGCTGCCCGAGCTCGGGGGACACCCGGAGCCCTCTTCATAGACAGTCCTTTTAGCTGGGACCTGGGAATTCGAGTCTCGTCAGCGCGCTGTGGGAACCACTGCATGATGGCTTTCTCCAGGGCTTTGTCAGCTCAGTTTTACATGATGAAATTTGGCCTTGTTGTGTCCTTTTAAAGCTGAGATTGGTGGTTACTGAGTGAATCCTCCTTTTGAGAATGGTTCTGCACCAAAAACATGCGTAGGTTTTTGTTCTCCTTTCCTAGGGTTGAGGCAGTTAAAAATTCTGCAAGGTGCTCGATACAGCTCATGACATGAAAAACTGGTTGGCACAGCTCTTCCTTCCACAGCCCTGTGACCTTGTCAACATTTGAGTGCTGCCTGCAGTTTTTCCTCCTGTCAGTGTATTATAAACACCAACATTTATTTCACTTTCTCTTCCTGTATTCTGTTTGTTGGTAGAAAATGAAGACTCAGCTCAAAAGACAGAGCCTGCAGATCAGCTAGTTGATTCTTTGGAGTCCAGTTCTTCGCAGAGCGGGTAGGAAAACTTTTGTGTGTTGTGGCCCACATGCATGACAGTCTGTTTCACCCTGTGACCTCTTCTCTGTGGCAGTTTGTTCTGTGCAGGTAAAAAGCAGGGACTGGAGACTGTATTGTCTGCTTTGGGACAGTAAATACTGGAATGAGTATGGGAGAGCCTGTTCTGACAGGCTTTAAGTTTGTTTTAAAGCTTATGAGGTGTAGCTTGTGGCTCAGCTATTCAAATCACAGAGTCATTCTACTTGAAAGGAACTCTGCAAGGTTTTGTAGTCCCATCATAAGAGCTGATAAACTTTCAGCAGATTTCCTATATCCTCTCTGAAGGATATCTTAATAATTGAGCATTCCCACTGTCTATAATTCTGATGGAGGCTGTGCAAGAAAACACCTTTTACTGTTTTCTAGACAATGTTTTGGCTTTTTTCTTCATCCTTTGTTTTCTGTGTCATTCCATTAATGCTGCCGATCAACCCTGTTATCAGATATTAGGCTTGTTAGTATCTGTTGAGCATGTGGTGTTTATGGACAAGTACTAATACTATGCAGTGGAGTTTCATTTGCCATTATACATTCGTTGCACAGGATACAGTTTCAGAAATGTGTGAATTAATTACAGTAGGTGAACCACAGCTTAATTGAAAAAGATGGGGGAAAAAATACAGGAAAGAAAAAGTACATCAAACTACGCCACTTCCTAAAGTGTAGTTTGATGCCATCTTGGCTTGATGCTGATTACATATGTATCAGTCTTCTTGAGTCTGAATGAGTTCTTCCATCCCTCTGCAATGTCCTCTCTTTTTATTTGAAGAGATCAATACAGATGTGAGCAAAATGGCTAAAGCAAATAATGGATACTTTGTGCACATTATCTAATAAATTTGTCTTAAGTTAGATCTCCTTTGTAAGGGATGGAGATGGTCCAAAAGGGTTGTGTGAGGAGAAATCAGCTGAATGGAATCGTTCTAAGTCTGCTTGTAAAGCTTGGGTAGCTCTTCCTAATCTTCCAGTGAAACTCTTAGGTACCTGTGGTGTCCAGAGGAAGAAATTTCCAAGCTCTTAGTTCCTCTGTTGAGGGAGGTGTGTGCATCTATGGTAGCAAGTGACCAAACAGCCCTTCTACATGTGTCCAAGCAACTGCTAAACTAAGGAGCAAATAGGCTGGAAAATGATGGTGTGGAAGTCTGAGAATTCTTCCTTAAAAAAATTATGCCCTCCAAGTATCCCTTCTTTTCTTATCTTATCCATCTGTTGCAATTTTCTGATCCTGAAATTTAGCTTGTTTGAGTTGTACTTACAGGCATTCTGGTCTATCATGCGAGTTCTAGGAAAGGAAATCACACTGTTGAGAGAATTTAAGTAAAATATGGCTTTGTTTCTGTAGTACCATGGGAGTAAAGATTTGGAAACAAAAGCTACATTTGCCCTGTTCAAGTCTTCTCGGTGGATGCAAGAAGGAATGTGTCTGAATTGAGCCATGTGGGATTTTTTTAAACTATTCCAAATTATACTAATAGTCTGCTTCCTTGCTAATGAGAATATTTCTCTTCTCTGAAAGGAGGCATTTGAGGAAATGCACGTATTTTCCATTCCTGCTTTGTTCTCATGTTTCCGATCCTTTAGACCAAAGCAGTTGACATTGGTTTTATAGTGCTGTAAGAAGGCTTTGCTTTTCAAAAGTGCAACTGTTTCTATTCTTATTTAATACTAGGTTGCTTCTCATGTAAGTTTCACATATGTAATGAGAGCATTACAGAGGGCACTCTGCTGGCATCTATCTGAATTCATTTGGGATGATAGTCTTTCCAGCTCTAGAAAACATGTAGCATTTTTTCAATATAATTTAGAAGAAAACCCTCAACCGTGAATAAATGCCAAAGATGCTTCCTTTCCTGCCTGTTCTTTTCCTGCTATGTACCTTTCTTTGTGTTTTAACACGTCCATTTTCTATTGTTGCAGTGCAGTGCTTGGGCCTCTTTGCTATTATTATGCTGCCACTGTATGTCTCATGGCTTGCTTATCTGTGGAGTGTGTCTGGATATGGCAGAGAGATGCAGGCATTCCCTGTATCTGTTGAGGTTGCTAGTAGGAAAGGCATAATGGGCTACTTAACTAGATGGCATTTTAAGGATGGCTGTCAAAGCTGTTTTGAATTCTTTCATTGATCAGTTGACCTTTGATGGAGTATGCAGATGTCATGCAGTTGTTGGCATAAAGGAAGTTGTCCTTTCTTGGGCAGGAAAGTTGCTGCTGCTGTCTGCCCTGTGTTGGTGAGCTAGCATGCTGTGGGGTGAGTGCAGTGAATTTCTGCCATCTAAAGGACAGTAAATATGGAGTATCCCACTGAAGTTGCTCCCACTGGCTCACATGGAAGACAGTCATGCAGAGACGGCAGGACTGGGGTTCTTTGTGCAGTTGGCAGGTGCTGACCATAGAAGCTTATTTCCTTCAGTTCATTTGAATTCTAGTTCCAGAACGGAGCGATTCCTCTGCTGGGTGCACCCTGGGTGCAAGTGCTCAATTGTAGTGCTCTCTTCCTCCGAAAGGTCACAGGTCGGGTCACACCTGAGTGCAGGCACGACAGAGGATTCGAAGGAAGAAGCTGACACTTTGGAGAAGCAGGAAGTGGCTGAACTAGAAGAGAAGCTGCCTGATGAAATCCATTCCCTCAAAGAGGTAGATGAATGTTTCTTATGTCTGAAAGCAAGGACACAGGTGCCATGACAGTTCTCCCACCCTGGTGCTGTGCTTATGGGTATGGGACTGAGGCTCTAAGGGTTGTGTTGAGATAAAAGTAGTGTTAACGTAGATTCAGTTATGGTTTTTTCTATACGTTAGTGAAAGATAAATGTTATTAGTCTGATCTGCAAAATCCCTCTTGTATGTTTGGCTTCTCCTCCTTTCAGTTTTTTGCTCTCTAAGGCTTCAAGGTAATTCTCACCTTCTGCCTCTCATCTGGTGCTTCTGGGAATTCTCTTCTTGCAGATTTGTGGAGAAGGGAACTGAAAGTCTTTTGTCTCTTCATGTGAGCAGCCAGGTTTTTTGCATTACAGATAGAATTAGGAAAACCTGTGGAACTGACACCCAGCTCAGTACCTGTGAGTTTACATATATGAGAATACAAAGATGTGCCTGCCCAGGGAGGCCACTGGCTGTGTAATTTGTGAGACCAGTGCAGCATTTGATTTCAAAGTTCATGACTTGGTGCTGTAGGGGATGCAATGCTGAAAGGTGTCTTGGAGCCAGCCGGTTCTTTTACACTAATAGAAGATTCTGCAGGTCTGAATTGGTATCATAAAGATGCCTGAATTACTAATGAGCTGCTTCAAATCCAGTCAGAGACTTTTTAGTTAGGATGGTCTTTGTGACAATGTTTCTTATCTGCTTTGTACAGGAAGCTGTTTTTCACGTAACCAATTACCGTGTACCTCAGGGAGTAGGGGATATAGTCATGATTCAATCAGATCACACTGGGGCTGTGGATATCCTTTCAGCTGAACTTGAGACTGCAGACCTCCTTGGGGAGCAGAGGAAAGGTGAGTCCTGAAGGCAAAACACTTTCTTGGGTCATTTTTTAAGTGACTATCCTGGCTAGAGAAGAGAATGTCCTGGAGACATTTCTAATTCCTGCTGGAAATTTGGGCTCTTGGCTAGAGTGGAAAAACTTCACATCCAGGGCTTCTGGGAGCAGGCCCCAGAATGCAAAGGCCTTATCAGAAATAGCTTCACTCTTTTCAGAAAGTGGTTTGTCAGGAGTGAAAAGTCAGGTGAGCCTGTGAACTTTTCCCGTGTTTCAGCTCAGCCTCCCCCTCTGGCTGCTCCCACTATGTGGACCACTGAGAAGATGAAGGAATTCAAAGCCAAGATGGGAAAGGAGAAGAATGGCCGGATGGTGGTGAAGCGAGGCGAGGTGGTGACAGTCCGTGTGCCAACCCACCCTGATGGGAAATGCATTTGCTGGGAGTTTGCTACAGATGACTATGACATTGGGTTTGGAGTCTATTTTGACTGGACCACAGTTACTAGCACAGCCATTACTGTTCAGGTCAGTGAATCCAGTGATGAGGAAGATGAAGAGGAGGATGAGGAAATTGAAGGTTAGTGCATCTCTTACAAAAGTTAATTTGTGATGCTTATTGCCATGCTGCTGAGGGTGTCTGCCAGATGCTATACTTTCCATCTACTTTGTTTACTAAACCCATTTGCTATCTGTGCAGCCTTTTGGGTTCTTGGTTAGATTGTGAAAAGAAAGCATTTGGCCCTTCCTGCTTCCAAATATATCAATGACTGTCCTCTTCAAGAGCATTCTTAAAATGGCACAATAAATTGAGAATTCACTCAGTCAACTTCTTGCTGATAAAAACATTAAATTCTCAAATTTTAACCTGACTGTTTTTCTTAGACCCTGACTGGGAAATTTCTGGTGGAACGGAGGAAAAAAAGATTTTGTTTCCGGATTGGGTTTTTTTTTGTTTGTTTGGTTGTTGGTTTTTTGCTGTTTTCTCTTTTTTCCTTAGTACATCAGTAGCTCCTTCTGACTTCATTTGAAAGGATTGCTACCCATGTGAAACACACAGCAGTATTGCCTGTTCTGTGGCTTCAGTGTGTGTGTGTCCAGTGTAGCTGGGGAATTGGTGTCTGAATCTTGCAGGCCCTCCAAAGAGGGGTAGGCTCCTGTATGAGGAATCCTCTTCGAGAAGGGAATTGAGGATATAAACACAATGAAATTATACATAAGAACTTACCTGCCTTTCTTTTGCTTCAAGGCTATATCACTGAATTGCTGTTTTGTTGTATAAAAGCACTGAGGTGTCTGAAAGATAAGTCTGGGGATGTAGGGATTTGGCAGGCCTGTGATTTCTTCACAGAGCAAAGGGAGTTTTGGCCTTGGCTAGATTCTGTGTGCTCGTAAAGATAAACAGCCTGCAGTGGCTGTGAGAACACAGGTGCTGCTAAGGCAAGCTGCACAGAGACAGCCTGTAGCCAATGGATGATTGTTTATGTGTCTGAGCACCAGTAGTGTTAATGCACGTACATCTCTGTCTCCTTGACTGTACCGTGGGGTAGTCAGCAGATATGCTTAGGCCTCTGTTTCCATCAGGCCCAGGTTGGCAATACCTTGTCCATGTCCCTTATTTGCCAGCCATTCTTCTCCATATGGGGAGAGGAGACTGGGCTGACAGGCAAGTGAATACTGTCCCATCAGTATTGCTAGAGAGAACTGGTTCTTGGTATGTCCTTTGTTATGATAAGGAAGACTGCATTTTGTGGGAATTATTTGGATAAAGGTCAGAGGAGATGCTATGGATAATGCTGTCATAGTTACCCCTCCATATAGCTGCATATCTGTGCTGCATTCTGGTCTTGTTGGTTACTTTCTGGACTGCCTAGTCAGTTAACAGTTTCTGGCCTACTTGTTTCTCTCCTCTCTCCCATTCAGGACTCTCCCCTGCTGGTGATGTGGAAAGGGGCTCCAAAAACTACCTGCGGAACCGCTACGGAGAGATCATGCCCGTGTATCGGAGGAACAGCCATCGGGAGGTGCAGGCAGGCAGCCATGAATACCCAGGCGAGGGCATCTACCTGCTCAAATTTGATAACTCATACTCTCTCCTCCGCAATAAGACTCTGTTCTTTCATGTCTATTACACGAGCTGAAGAAAAGGGAAGGGGCAGGGATGGCAGGCAGGTAATGGTGAGTGTAGCAGGCTGCCACCCAGCTCTGGTACCGCCTGATGGGCACTGCTGTGTGACAGAACCAAGGCACAATTCTTCTGGCTCTTCTTCAGACATGAACTGGTTTCTCCCCACACCCTTCTTCCCCACTGTCCCAGGGGAGAAAGGTAGTTGTGACTGCCTGGTTGATCCCAGGCAACTGCTCTTTCTCTAAAACTTCAGGAGGTCTGCTCTGTGCAGGCATCGGGTTGGGCCTTCACATCACAGCTGGTAATTGCCCAAGAGCCAGGTTCAGGTGGTTGTGGTTCTGATCTGTTGTGCTGGTACAAAAGTGAAAATCTATTTCTATTTAGTGAATAACTTTTCCAACTCTCCTGCTGCATCTGCATCACTAGAGGGCAGCTGTCAGCTGCAATGAGCCAAAAGCACAGCTGGCTTGTCACCTAGCCAGGGTCACCTCTTCACCTACCATCACTACAGTCACCAGCAGTCAGCATTTCCTTCACTCATACAAGTGGGTGGGGGTGCAGCTGGCCAGCAGCAGCCCGTGCTCCAGTGGCTTGGCAGTGCTACAAAAGGTGGACCTCAAATGGCAGTCAGAACTTGTGTTTAAACAGGGTGCACACATAGTAATCCATAAGAAGGTTTTCCTACAAATTAAGAATTGGATGTTATATCTGTTGATTGCAGGTATATGTAGGTGATTAAAATTTCAGTGACTACTGAATTTTTTTCTCTAATCCAGATGTGAAGCAGAAGAAATTACTTACTGCTGTGCTGAATAAATACAAAATGGTTGGAATACAACCAATAAAAATACAGGAAATGTCTTAGTGGCAGCATGTTGGTACACTGGTATTGCAACCATATGTAGCAAGGAAAAGGCTCCCCAGAGAAATGTAGCTTGTCAGCGGCTATTGCTATTGCAAAGGTATTGCTAGGAGGTTCCTTGGCATGTTTTGGTGACTAATGATGGTACTAGTGACCACCTTCTGCTCAAGTGGTGGCAGTTGAACAAGGAAGGAGTTAATCCATCAGTGATAAATTTTAAAAGATGTTTATCTGTAACTGTTGTTTATTTTAATACTTTCAACTTGAAATAATTCTCTTTTCTAAGAATACTGCTGTATTTACATTTTGATACCTCTTTGCAAAGACACAGAATGGCTGTTTGCATGGTGATACTAATGGAGTTCTGAGTTTTATTTTTGAATTGTCCAGGTAAAGCACCTCTCCTTGGTCCCTTTCTTCTATTGAGAGGGAATGATGGACAAAATTAATTTGGGGTAGTTAAAGCCAAAGATTTTGCTCTCATAGGAGGGCTGCATATTTCCTATTAAGGATATATTGTAATGCTGTGCAATTTGCTCCATATTCAAGCTCTTTTAAATATCTCTGCTTACTTATTCACTGCCCCAGAGCACTTAATAGGTCAAAAGGGTAAGAGAAATAGACTACTGTAGAGCAGCCCAAGCTGGGAGCAGGAGGAATGGAAATAAAAAGAGCCACTGTGCTTCTAGCAGTGCTTTCTTGGTGAGCAGGCAAGGAGCAGAGTTGGTCAGGGTAAGAAGAAGAGTTGTTGCCGCTTTGGGCCCTGAGATGGGCAGAAAACAGCCACCTTTCTCAAAAGAGAGAGTGTGTGCACCTGGTGGCGGGGGGGGGAGCTGCAAAACTGCCTTATTCAAGTATGGCAAGCACAGGACAACCTTCCAGGGAGACAGAACAGTAGGGTTTGGTATCTGTCAGAGCAAGATGCTCTTTCATTCAGCAACTTGGAGAGGGCTATTCCTTTCTTTAGCCTCTCTTGGATGAAATGAAGGACCATCCTGTGGCCTTTGTACAGCACTTAAATAATGCCTGAGCAATTTAGGTAAGGTGTTAGTGTTTTTTTTTTTCATCTTTTGTCTATCAAGTTCCTCAATGTTACAGATGGAGTGATGCTCTTCACTTGTAACTGAGAAGTAGCAGTATGTTTGTTGGTATAAAACAGTGATTTAACAACATTTGATAGTTTGTGTGTTGTGTTATAGACCAGGGAATGAGGGACTGGAGAGCAGCACTGCAGAGAGGGACCTGGGGGTCCTGGTTGACAGCAAGTTGAATATGAGTCACCAGTGCCCTGCCAACCAGGAGGTCCAACCGTGCCCAGGGGGGCATCAAGCAAAGCATCACCAATTGGTCAAGGGAGGGGATTGTCCCGTTCTGCTCTGCACTGGTGTGGCCTCAGCTTGAATCCTCTCTTCAATTTTGGGTGCCAAAAAAAGACATTAAGCCATTAGAGAGTGTCTAAAGAAGGGTCACAAGGATGGTGAAGGGTCTGGAGGGAAAGCTGTATGAGGAGTGGCTGAGGTCACTTTGTTCAATCTGGAAGAGACCTCATTGTGGTTTTCAGCATCCTTATGAGAGGAAGTGGAGGGGCAGGTTCCAATCTTTTCACTCTTCTGACCAGTGACAGGACTAGAGGAATACAGTTGAGTCAGGGGAGGTTTAGATTGGATATCAGGAAAAGGTTTTTTACCCAGAGGGTGGTTGAGCACTGGAACAGGCTTCCCAGGGAAGTGGTCACAGCACCAAGCCTGTGTGAGTTCAAGAAGCATTTGGACAACATTCTCAGGCACCTGCTGTTACTCTTGGTGCATTGTGCACAGGCCTGGGAGTTGCACTTAATGATACCAATGAGTCCCTTCCAACTCAGCGTATTGTATGATTCTATGAACCTTTTATACCAAGGCTCTGGAAAATACCATAAAAACTATTTATGATCACACAAAGAACACTATGGGGCAACGTCAGGAGAAAGGCTGCACATAAAATAAAGATGTTGGTCATGTCCTGGGGCAAAAAGACCAGCCACATACATGTGTGCTCAATATTGCCAGGGTACATTAATCTGTTCTGCAGGTTCTGGGAAGACTTGCTGGTGTTGAAACTCAGTGGTGAAACTGTACAGGACTGTTAGAGGAAATAAAAAATGGCAGTTACATTTTTTTTAGGGAATTCACTGGGTTGTTCCATACATTATTTTTTGCTTTTTTTATTTGGAAAAAATACTTTCATTCATAACTCAAAGGAAGTAAAAGATATCAACAACATGAGAATTGTAAATTTATTTAGTAAGGGCTTTAACAATACAAGCGAATCTCTGAAAATAAGGTCACAGTGCTGGAAGTAACTGCCACATTATCAGGAGATGGGACTATACTTCTTTTCCAGCTTCTTTGAGTCTTAGGAGAAAAAGAGAAAAGGGCCTGGTTCCTCAAAGCTTACAAATTATGGTCTCTATCCATCAGATACATGCTGTAACATTAGCTGATGTGAAACAGAAAAAGCTGAGGAGGTACAATAATTCACATTCAGACAGAAATTTCAAAAATTCTCAAAAACCTCACGCTCTTCAGGCCTTTAGATGAAGAATAGTGTTTAAATAACTGGCTTTAAGAAGTGAGATTTTTTTTCATAGGCTGTTTTATAAAAGGAATAAACATTTCATTAAAAGTTTATTGAAATGATAATTGCTAATAAAATCTGAATTACCAAAACCTCTAGAAGCTCTATAACTACAGGAACAGTTTCATTTTATTTTGCACAGCTATTCATCTCAATATAGTAAAATAATTAATTGAAAAGCTGATAACCAAACTGACTCCAGCAGTAGCACTGGAGTGTTTAGAGGGCACTTCTGCAGCTCAGGCACCTGAGTTACCCATCACATTCTGCGATTAACAGTATCCTCGCACAGCAGCTTCTGGTCTAAGGGAGACTTTAGTTAGATAAGCAAATCAGTAGCAAAAACGATTGCGGATTTTACCCCCTCTCCCCCCTTTTTAAAGTATTGGTTTGTGAATAATGGAAGTTACTGATCAAATATGTGACCAAGAGATTCACACAGCAAGACGTCAGTCACATCAGCCATGTCCACACAGCTCACACACACAGTACAAACTACTTCCACAGACAAGGACTGTAAAGGCAGGACTGTAACAGGAACATAAGAATTGACTGCAGTGCACAATTCCTCTGTTACTTATGGAATACAGTACATCTCTGCCACGTTAAGCACTACATGCAGCAGAAATTGGAGTGTGCCAAGTTCTCCCCAGATGCTCTACAGGCTGTTCTCATGGCTTACAAACCCACCCCATCTCCTTCCTCACCACGTATCCTTTGCTCAGGTCAGTGCTGTGAACCAGGGGTAACCCATCTCCTGTGCACAGAGCCCCACAAGGACAGCATGGCAGGCACAGATGCTGCTGTTATGGGCACATCCTGCTTTGGTTCAGGAACAGCACTTAGATTCGGAATTAGGTGCTGCAGTCTATCTACAGTGCTGGTGCAGTTAGGTAAGAAATGCAGAGGTGTCAGCCAAGTGATATGGACACAGGGTCCATCCACATGGGATCCGCTCATATTGGGATTCATCCACACAGAAAGATGAGGCAAGACTATCTACAAGAGCATGTAGTGACAGGACAAGGGGGAATGGGTTCAAAAGGAAAGAGAGTAGGTTTAGATTAGATACTGTGAAAAAATCCTGTACTATGAGAATGGTGAGGCACTGAAACAGGTTGCCCACGGAAGCTGTGGATGCCCCATCCCTGGAGGTGTTCAGGACCACATAGATGGGGCTCTGAGCAACCTGGTCTAGTTGAAGGTGGCTCTGCCCATGGCAGGGAGGTTGGAATTAGATGATCATTAAGGTTACCTCCCAACCCAAACCATTCTGTGAGTGAATGTGACAATAACAAGATTTGATGACAAGGTATACTTAATTACTGCATGAAGACAGGGTCAGGTAAAACTGTCAGGGAGATCCTTTGCTGAGTCATGATGTTTGGAAAGGATCCCCTTGCTTTCTAAACTCCTTAGGGCAGTTTAGGTGTGGCTTAGTCCCACACTTGACCAGTGGTCTGCATCTAAGGGATTATATGTGCACAATCAATGCTGTATCTCACTTAGCTATGATTTCAAAGTTTAGCATGCTATTAAGCACTTAGAATCTGTTACAGTAAGGAGAGTAGCTAACCCTAAGAGGCCTCCCTACTTAAGTGGAGATCTTGGTGCACAGTGTACTGCCGTGCAGGAGAGTGTAACAGGCCCTGAGCTGTCCGCTATTTATAGAATAAGATGATTGACTTATATTTGCATACAAGCTGTGTTTTGGGTTGGCTCATGCTCAACTGGCCCTTAGCTGTTGAGCAAGACTTACGGCCCTTAACTGTTGTGTTCTTATCTGTCTTCTCATAGTCCAACTTAAGCCAGATACAGCTGCCACAACCACTGCTGGTGGCTATTGCTCAAGCAGAAAAATGGGAGGGGAGAGCATGCTGTCACACTAGGTACCAAACAGAAGAAGATGAAAAAGACCCTTCAGTCTGACCAGTGTCAGCACTGCCCTACTCAATGATTGCTTTTGGTTCTTTAGTGTGAGATCTGCAGGACACTGTGTGCACTATCTAGCAGCTATTCCACCTTCTAACTAGGATTTATTTACGATGAAAGGAACTCTGATCTATATGTATATTAGATATTCCAGAATTATTGATCCTCACCTGCACGTCTTGTTGCAGGATAGTGGGTTATCTCCACTAAAAGCTCTTTATGTTGTGGCCTTCCTGTTGCTAACTCACAGCTACTTTCCTCTCCTGTTTGTTGCTCATATTAAGGTTTGAAATATATTTTGTCATGTTATAAAAAATTAGTAAGGCCTCCTTACAGCTAGTTTTGTTCACTCACTGACACATAAATAATATGTGCAAGTATTCAAGCCATTAGTTAAGTTTTTTTGCTAAGATAAATTGCACTGCAGATGGCCAACATATTGATCAGTTCCTCCTTTCTGAAGAATAGACTAACCTTTAATAAGGCTCAGGTCACTTTTTTGGAACTGTGTCCATCTACCTGATCTCATTGACTTAAGCCCAAAAGCAGCATTGAATGTGGAATGTCATCCCAATCAGTATGTGCCCAGTCTGTAATGCAGGGTGCCCACAGACAGGCTTGCTGCAGTAGAACTGAAAGCATTTGGCATATGTTATTTCACTGCTTGAAGTACCTGGTATCTCATGAACACAAGATAGTTTTAGGAATATTTCATCTGCAGGAAACAGAAGCTTCACAGATGTACAGGATAATTCCTCTTTTTGTTTCTTTAATTTTCACATTACACAAGTGTGTTGTTTTTCAGGTATTCAGATAGCATTCATTATCCAAGTGACAACTTCTCTTTGGAAGGATACAAGGTCTTTATTAATTTTCTGATAAATCCAATAGCTTGGCTGTGTAGCCAGTCATTAATAGCAGCCATTCCCATTCAAAATCAAACCATAGTTGCTTCAAAGAAGTAATCTTATTTGGCATGCATAATTTTTTCAGTTTGGTGTCTCTCTTGGATTTGTAGTCAGTCCTGCTAGCTGGTATTGGTAGTTATGGAAACCCTTCTTATTTTAAATAGAGACCTTTAGAACTAGACCTTGGGTCTAGAAAGAAAAATAAACTAAAAATGCAGTTGCACTTCAGAGAGGGAAATTAATCCTAGGAAAATGAAAATTGCTTCTTTGTTTTTGTGCAAAGATTTCAGATAGTTTTTCAAAATGTGTTTCTTCTCCCTGTAATTGTATCTAGAAATTCAGAAAGCTAAATCAAGGAATAAGCTTCTTTTGTGTTTTGGATTTGCTTTTGTGAAAGCACACAATTGTTTTCCATTTTGTTTTGGATATAATTTAGATTTAAATAAAATTTACATGTCCAGCCAGAGATACAAGACAGTCCTATAATGAAGGACTTGTATAAAAATTAGCTTGTATAATTGTTTCATTACAATAATGGTAACAATCTCTGGTATTTTTTATGTCACAGAAGATAATAAACTCTCCATTGTTTTCTCTGTTTTTTTCACTTTAGGTGTCATGTAGCAGCAGGAGTTTAAAATGTATGTGTTTTACTGCAGACAGAGATTTAAATTGCTTAAATCGGGGACCACTGGTACTGATTACATTTACTCATTCTTTGGAAGCCTGTAATACGTGTTCTTATGAAAGGTTATTGGTGTCAGAGATAGGCTTGTAGCAAATTAATGCCTGGGACCCATTTAATACATGAACAGGTAAGACAAAAATGTGTAAGAGAAAGAGCTTAGTTGCCCGACTTCAGGTGCTCAGAAAGTTGAGTTACTGTGCACTGAGTCTAGAAGGCAGCCACATGCGTTTCTTTGTGGCTTTACCCTCTGTGCTTGTCACCTTTTAACTATGTCTGCAGGTAACCTCCATCTGTGGCCTGCAGTGGGCCAGTTATCTCAGTGATAGCAGACCTGGTGAGGTGGGTTTGAGGTGAACCTCATTACATACCTAGTTGCTGAGAGACTTACTCATTCTTGTGGAGAATTAGGGTAGAAAATGAATCTTCAAATGAGTTCACTTTTATCCCCACTGCTTATACCCTTCCTCCTTGTCTCACTACCCCTACTAAAGCCACTCTATAGAGGATTTATCACAAGGTGCCTTAGGAACAAGGAGCATGTCTGAAATAAGAATCATAGGTCATTAATTCAAGGGGTTTCTTCTCATTTCTCTGCCCATTTGGGTAGTGGGGAGGCATTTCCTAAGGTCAGGCAAGGAGAGCCCCTGTGGGCTATTCCTGGAGATTTAAGCTGTTCATAGACTGCGTTTTAAAATCATATGCTGCTGTCAGATATCTAGGAACATCAGAGGGCTACTCCTTTTGATATGCTGATGCTAAACCCAAGGATCAGAGGAACACTAGGCAGGCATAGAAGAATGTTCCTTTTTGGCCATTCATCATTTTCCTTAAAAAGGGTGTTGGAATCCAGCATTGTGAGTGGTGTGTGCTTACGCATATTGAGACTGGGTAAGAGACTGAAGCAACAAAGTTGTGTGGTCTTTTTTTTTTTTTCTTTCTTCTACAACTGTGAAAGAAAAGACTGTTTCTCCTTTTCTCATATGTGGGAAAATATTTGATGTGACAGTGTCATGTAGGTGAATGAGAACTTCCTAACCAGCAGAATGAAAAACCAGGAACTGATTGTGTTAAATACATTGGCTAATTAGACTATGAAAGAAGCCAGGAGTTTAGCAGAAGTCAAAATGCTAAGTTGTTTATTTAAATAAGTTGATTTGCAGTAAACACCAATTAAATAATGTTTTAGAAGGTACATAAAACTGCAGAGTTCAAATGTATATTGCAAAGAGGAGAATTTTCTGTGGGGATATTCCACATTCGCCTGGAAAGAGTCTATGGCTACTCATTCTGCAGCAATGGTGCTGTTGTGGCTGAAAATATAACATAACTCCAGGTGATGATGGATCTGTCTCCCCTTAGCTTTTCTACATTCCATTTTGGATTTTACATGTTACTTTCTCAGAAGCATCATACAAGAAAGGTACACTTTATTGGGCAGGGTGAGAGGAAGAATTTTGTGATTCATCAGTGAGGGTTATCTGTTTTAAGCCCACCTGGTGAGTCCCTTGGGCTAGAAGCAAGATCCCAGCTGCAAAGGACCAGAGCTAGGGATGCCTTGCCAAGTAATGACTTGAAGTTTAGAAGCTATGTTTGGAAATTGTAAGTAGCTGGAGATCGTTTCCCTGCAACCTCCAGGATGCCCTGGTGACTCTGCCCTCCTCAGAGGGAAGCAGGCTGCCCTCCTCCACTCACAGCTCCAAGCTGCAACTATAGTCCTTCAATGGGGAGCATCTTGTAGCTGATCATACCTTTTTCAGACTTACATTCTTGTGAGCTGTAATGGTTGTCTGTCAGTCCATATCTATGTGATGTGAATATTTTTGATGTCCCGTGATTTCAAAATCGAGTGCTAACTGATTGCTTTTCATGGGTTCCCAAGATGTGAGTTTTAAATAGGGAAGAGGATATTTTAACAAAATGTGGCACTGGACCTCTTGCCAAAGGGCATATATGAAGACTATGTTTATAGTGTACTTTCCTTATACACTTGGTTTGTATTGTTTATATTGGATGTGTTGTGGTTGATTTGTAATAATATATTGAAATTTATTCTCTTTAAATAAACTTTTCACTATGCAACCAAGAACTTTGTCTTCTGTTTAAAGAAAGGAAATATCTTGATATGAAAAAACAAACTACAGACTTTCCAATAAAACAAGAATACAATTAAACTTTTTTTTACAAGCGAAGAAGAGGCAAACACTCTACAGTGTACTGGACCTTCTGGTTGCAAATGGATCGGAAAATGCTCTGTTGTCAGCTGGTGATGATGGTTTCAGCCAGGAAATTTTCATCTTGTTAAAATTACTTGTTGGGATATTTTTCTTCAAATATCTTCAAAAGAAGTCTTTAAATCTTCAAGTTCTCTGCAGTGCTTGAGATTGTACTGAATACTTGAAGAACTGGAGAGTAAAAGCAAGTAGCCAAGCTCATATAATGGACACAGGTAGTTTGAATACTTTACACTCCAGTGTTTCATATTGGTACATCTCTCCACCATTCCCCTATTACTTCAGCTTTCAATCTGAATGACTAAAAACATCTCTTTAGTTAGCACATATTAAATTGTCTAGAGGAAAACGTTTGTCATTCATAGCTCCTCATAGCTGCTTTGCTCATCAATTTTATCATACTACAGAGATTATATTTACATGTACCGAAGGAAGCACTTTCTGGTCAAAATGAGGAATGATGCCTGCAGCCAGAGTAATCCTTTCTGACCTATCTCCTTAAGAAGCTTGGCAGAACAGGTGCTGCAGGAGTTCAGTTGCCCCAGTTCTAGGGTGATGTTTCCTTGGAGAACTTTTATGAAATAACTGATGGGCAGGAGCAATCATAAAGCAAGGGATGATCATGATCAAAGGGATAGATGATTCTGCCAAGGTAAAGATGTTTCATAGCATTTTAAGACCACCAACCAGAAACACTGCTACAGCTACTTGATTGCCATGCACTTGATTACAACCTATGGCCAAGAGGAAAACTAAGAAAAACAAATGATACGTAAGTTCTTTCCGCCCCACGCGCCGCAATTTTTCTGTTTAGGCTGCAGCAGAAACACTGATCATAAGCTGCTCAGTGAAGGCCTTGCAGCAGGCTTTGTTGGCTCTGCCAGGGAAGCAACTCTTCCCTGTTTTAGTTGCATAGGGAGAATATTGTCCTTTGGCTGCTGAAGTCTGTCATTGCTTTTAGTAGTGTTTGATTAGCAACAGCAGTTCTTAGTGGAGCTACTCCTTATACAGGTGGTATCAGATACACAATGGAGTCTGTAGTAATACATACACACACATGTGATTGCTAAGTATCTGCCACCATCCTGCCTTCCTTTGATAGGAACCCTGACTGCCAAATAAAAGAAGCAGGATTCACACCTGCTCCTTTTTGTGAAGGTTACAAGAAATGTGTACAGACACAATCATTTAGGAATTGGAAAGCAAATTATCCTGCTCTGGGAAAGGGAGGTATGGCTTGGGCTCTAGAAATGGTGTAGGTCTGGAGCACAAGTCCTGTGAGGAGCAGCTGAGGGAGCTGTGATTATCTAGTGTGGATAAGAGGAGGCTCAGGAAGGCTCTTGCTCTCTACAGCTCTCTGAAAGGAGGCTGTAGTCGGATGGGGTCAGACTCTTCTCCCAGGGAACCAGGTTGGACATTAGGAGGAATTTCTTTACAGAATCGGTGAGTAGACATTGAAATGGGCTGCCCAGGGAGGTGGTGGAGCCACTGTCCCTGGAGATGTTCTAAGGAAAGACTGGACATGGTGCTTAGTGCCATGATCCAGTTGGCATGGTGGTGTTGGGTCAGAGGTTCGACTCGATGATCTCAGAGGTCTTTTCCAAACTAACTGGCTCTGTGATTGTCTAACGGGTATAATTTGGTACAAAGGCAAGGGGAGCCAGCAGCCGGCTCTGCTCCCCCGACCGCCACCCTCCTTGCCAGAGCTGGCACCGGCACCGGCACCGCCACGAGGGGGGATGGCCCCGGCCCTGGCCTTGGNCCGGAACTGGCCCTGCCTTGCCCTCTGGAGCTGCCCCTGTCCTCACGGCTGCGCTGCCCCAGCTCGTGGCCGCTCTCCCTTCCCAGCGTCCCGGTTATTCGTTGCATACTGGAATAGTTTCATCTTTAAATGACACAAACCCTCCCCTTGCACCCTTTCCTGACATAAGCGTGTTTTTAGGCTTTTTCGTATTTTTTTCTACCTTTCGTTTTAGTCCTTGATGATTGTCTCTGTTGTTTTTCTTCCCTCCCCTCACAGCCAGTCCAGCAAGATGGGTTTCCAGGCTTGGCTGCCCCTGCCGCTGCCAAAGCAGCTGGTGGTGTTCAGCCTGGGAGACTGGAGCTGCTACTCTGCAGACACGAGCATCGCCGTGGATGTGCTGGTGTGCCCAGGCGTTCCGCCACAGCGGGTTGGCACACTGGAGCCCACGCACAGGTTAGGGCAGGAGCTGCCGGGGTATCGGGAACGGCATCCTGGAAAAGCTTTCTGATCTCTGGTGCTGCCTGCTTCTGCTGGTGGTGTCCCAAAGCTGCTCAGGCCTGCTGGTCCTCCACCATGGTGTTTCTTTTCTCTCTATTGATGCTTCCGATTTCCTTCTGACTGCTTTCAGGACTGGATTGTTTTTGGCTTTAGGCTCTTACCACCTAGTGTAGGAGCAGGAATGTTGCCCTGGTCAGTGTTTCTTGTAAGCTGAAAACCCATGGTCCCTTTTGCAGGTCTCTGGTGTGGGAAGGTGACTGGAGAATGGATATTTTCATGGCTTCATTGAAAGAGATGGACAAAGGCAAGCCTGTGAGGCTTGTCCTGACTGTCAATGGACAGGTAAAAGAATTGACATTCTCCTGTCCTCCTCCCTGGGATCCCACATGTTGTCACTTTTGAGCCATAGAATTTCCGCTCCCATCCTCTCTTTTTCCTTCTGTTTGTTACTCTAAGGTAGAGCTGACAAATGTGGATCTGTTAATGCACATCTGTTCTGAGCCTAAACCCTCTGTGATGCTCCAGGCCTACCCCCTAAACACAGCTTTGCCAGAACACCTTCTGTGCTGCAGGAGACTGGCAGTAGAGAGCAGTTCACTTCCAGTTCCACTCTCTCATGAGTCTTTGGTACTTAGAACAGTTTTGCCTTGCACTGAAGCCCTTGGATTTAGCATTTCGCAGTGCCTAGCTTTCCTTTTCCTTGTTTATTCTGTTGGTGCAGGAGATGAAATGTGGGATATTCCATTACAGGGAATCTGTCCCTTGCAAGATGTCTTTTTGCCCACTCTTTGTGGTTGGAGGCTGGCACTGTTGCTATGTCTTTATTTTGTCACTGTTTTTGCCGCAGCTGCTCCGAGGTGTCTGCAGCAGTACACCTACCCACCCCTTCCTTGTCCCAGAGACCACCCAGTCACCAGTGCTCCCAGCAAATGATAGACCCATTGGCCAGAACCTGAAGGATCCTATTGTGGTATGTGTGTACTGGAGCCTTTCTCTTGCTATTTCACCCTCCCTTAGTAACTTCTCCCTCACCAATGGCCACTCAGTTGATGTCTAGCAGAAACATTTGCTGCCACTCTTTTACTTAGACATGGCTAAGCAAGTTTTGGAGCCAAAGATTCACTTGTGCTCAAGAAGGAGATACTCTCCACTGAGATGCCTTTGGAAAGGTTGAATTTACCAGTTCTTGGTGGGATGATGGATCAGCCTGTTTACTCCTGGCACAGAGCACCTTTTTGGCTTTCCAATTGCCTTGTTCAGCTGTGCCCAGCAGCCAGCAGTCTGAAAGTGGACCACAGCATGCAACAGCAGGTAGCCGCATTGCTCAGCATTTATTCAGCAGTTGATACTGTTGGCATGCTGGCCCTTAGGATTCAATGGGAAGATGAGCCTGAAAACAAGCACTACATGAAACTAATCTCTGGCCCAGTAAGAGAGAATTCATAGTAGCCTCAGGTCTTTTTCTTCAGAGCTGATTTGCCTGGGACTCTTGTCACAGATTAAGAGCCAGAACTCTGAGGTTGCTGCTAGAGCATCCAGGCTTGGGAGGAAGGATGTCCACACACAGCTGAAGACTCTGGGGATACCCTGTGCCCTGAAGCCACCATCTGACAAAGTGGAATCCAGTGAGGCCTGGAGGAAGAGTCCTGTCCCAGGACCACCAAGAGTCTACTCTAAGAAGCCCAGGAAAGTTTTATTTGAACCCACGGCATCTGAGAGAGATCTTGATGAAGAAGGTAACTCCGGTAGCTTCCAGCTTTGTTTTACAGCTCTTGTCTGAATGATCTGTCAATGCTGCTGGGCTCCAACTTCCCACTCCATTTCTCTGTACACTTCCAAGGCATGAGTGGCTTGTCTGTCTTGGCTTGCAAATGCTGAGAATGCTCTTTATTCCAGGACCAACTGCTTGATGAATTTTTGCCCGTTAGGAAAAGGCCAGAAATAGAACATGGGATATTCTTAGTGCCAACACTTTGTACCATGATATAATATGCCTGTTTCTTCATACAAGTGAAAATGTTTTGTAAATGAAGGCAAATATCATTAGCCTTATTTTACGAAAAAGTAAATTGAGGCACAAGAAAGTTACCTAATGTGATGTTCTGTAACATTTCCATTAGTCTTTGTTCTCCTACTAACAGCATACCACTTAGTCCATACAAGACATTGCTTATTATTACAGTATAGAAAATACGAAAAAGAATATATATATAATTAGTATAATTTTACTGACTTTTCAGTAGTGAGAAGGTAACTGCCAAGGGGTTTGGAAACAAAGCCGTAGGTTTCTGGAGTGTGAATTCAAAGTCACCTCCAAGGTGTGACCAAGCTTACATGTAAAAGTTTGACAATAATTTAGGGGTCCCCATGTGAAATGACTTACTGGGACTTGGGTTGCTACTCATACAGCTCTATCGTTCCACTGCAGGCAGTGTGAGAAAGGGAAAATGAATTTCCATCAGAGGGATAAAATGCAATGGTGACAGCATGATGGCAGCCAAAGGAAGTGTGCCCTGCTCTTACCTGTTTTTGGCATTTCTTTTGATAAGACTTTCTTCATGATTCTTGGTCTTGCATCATGTTTATTCAGTGAGGTAGCTTTGTTCTGGGGGTTGGAGAAAGAGAGGTCAAAGGGCCCTTAAACTGTGGAGCTGAGCACTTTCCACAGTATGTCTGCTGGCTGCTTTCTTTATGAGGCCATCTCTCTGTTCCCTCTGCAGATCTGACGGTGAAGGAGTTGCAAGGTGAGGATTTGGTTCCTATACTGCAGTTTGTCTTTTCAGTCACTTGGTGATGCTGTTCCTTCCTTTTAACGTCAAAAGCCTCGTGCTTCATCCTGTGTCTCCCCAGTGATGGAGAATAACAAGCAGGTTGTGTGTATATACTGTTCCTCTCCATGCAATTACTGTTAGTATAGGTGCTTCCAGTACTGTCAGGCTCTCCAGTATGCTTCTGTAGTCCCTCTGAATCTCAGTAACACCTCTGGGTGCATAGCCATTTGTGGTGGTTTAGTTTTCTTGAGTTTGGTTTAGGCCTTACTTTTGGTAGCAAGGTTGTAACTAAGAAAGTATTCCACACCATTCCTTCACGTAATCAGGTGTATATAAAGACAGGAGGAAGATTTCCTCTCTCTCTTTTTTGCTTGCTCTTCCTTTTGTGTGGTGGAGGACATCAGCTCTCTGTGCCGGCCTAGCCCTTATCTCTGTGAGCTGAGGCCTCTCGAAGCAGCTGCTGTCCCAGCCGTACGGAGGGGAAGGACCTGCTTTCTCTTAAGGGGAGTGTTGGTGAGAATTGATTGTATTAGTTCTTATTGAGCTTTTCCCTGAGTTTACGAGTGTGTGTATTTGTTTTGTTTGCTTTTACCTATTTTTGTCCCATTCCCCTTTTTCCCTTTTGCGGGGTTGTTCTGGGATTTGTTCTGTAGATTCATAGCGTTTGATTGTATATAATTGTAATATATGTGAATATATATATATACTTTTACTAAAATTGTCTTTTTGGGTACTTTTTTTTCCCCTTCTCTCCTGGTGGGGGGGATCCGTGTGGCCAGGCCTTGGGCTTGGCAGGGTGCCAACCCAAACCTCCACACCATTTGAGGAAAAGGGTAAGATGTGGAATAGATTTTGATTAAAATGTGTTAGCTTGCTCAGCCAACTGCAGAGGCTTGGGAGAAAAAGGGAGGAAGAGAGCAGCATGAGGAATATCTCTGGGAGCAGCTCCAGGCTTCTGATTGTTCTTAGGCACTAACAAGCTAAGTTGTCCCTGGGTAACCCTCCCTCACAAGGAGTAAGACGGGGGATAGCACAACTGGGATATCAATTCTGGGGATGGGTAATCAATGGACATCCAAGTCTGTCTGAAGTGGCAGTTTTGTGTGCATCCTACATCCCGGTACTCTTTGCTTGTGACATCTCTCCCAATACAGAAATTATTCTGCTGAGCCAACTGAAAAGGTTACTCAGGGAGCTCTGTCTTTTGTCACCATAGAGGCCCTTGCCTTTCCACTTCTCTCTAAGTATTCAGCTATCTTGTTCTCCCTTGCCTGGAAGGCAGCTAAGCGTGTCTTATCTCACTCTTCTCAAAGCCCTGTGCTCTGCTCTCCTCAGGTGCTCCCAGCCCTCGGTGGTGCCATGCTATGTGCCTCAGTGACCTGGGGACAGCTGTTCTGATTGGTGGAGAAGGTGTTGATCAGCAGTCTTGCAAGGATGTACTCTGGAAGCTGGAAATTGGTAGGGACTTTAGAACTATCAAAGACAGTGGGGGCAGTGGCACTCAAGGCCAACCCATGCAAATGAGAGAAGGCACTTGGGGGTCTGTCCATGTGGAGGGAACAGCAAAGGTGTCACATCATCTAGCATGGTCACTAGGCTGAGCTGACAGCATCGAGTGCCATGTGAGGCTCTGGGGTTTTATGTGAGAGACCTCTAGAAGCTAAGGTATAAGTTCTGGAAAGAGTTGGGGGAATTTTAAGGGGTAAAAGCAACAGTGCAGTTTGGAGTTTGTGTATGGTGAAGTGTGAGATACAATTCCAGTGCCTTGTGTCTTTCTGCACTTCACTGGTCCTCTCTTTCACTTTGCTGTTCCCCTTCATTCCTTACACAGAAACAAATCTGTATGAGTTCCCTCTCTAGCCATGAATCAAAGGAGAGAAGGAGATGAAGGAAGCAAGGTTTTGAGTAAAAATTTTGTGACATTCTTTAAATCATGAGCATCGTTGAACTCCCAAACCATTTGTGTGATGTTGCTCCCACAGACAGTGATTTATGGTTTCCAGTGGGTTTCCAGCTACAAAATGCCATGCCATCATGCTTGCATGGTCACACAGCTACCTACGACCCTGACACCAAGCGTATCTACATCTTCGGGGGCATAAGGGAGGACAAAGATTACAGCAGTATCTACATTCTGGACACAGTCACCTGGAAATGGCTCCTTGTGGCTGTGAGTACTGCATCTCTTCCAAGAGAAAGGCACAGGAGGGATGGCAGGTTCTGCCTGAATATGGCAGTCAATATGCCCATGTCCTTATTTCAGTAGTAGTCTTGGTCCACCGTTGCTGCAGGTTATCTGAGATGCTTAGTTGGGTTTGACAGATCTAAGAAGAATATGTTGAAAAGCAGCCAGCTCAACAGAAATCAGGAGCTATGCCTACAATGAAAGAAGCAAGGTGAAAAAAAAGGCTGCTGCAGGGGGCTGTGTCTGACCAAGCTCACGGGTGGGAGGTACTGTGCAAGCAGTAGAGGAAAATGCCCTCTCATTTTTATGATGCCATTAAGAACAGCACCAGATGCTGAGGTGAAGAGTTAGTCTTCTCAAATCAGGGACTGCTGAGCACAGCAGAATTCAGAGAAGAGGGTCCTGTCAGCAAGGGACTGTCCCTTTCCTGGCTAAGGCACAAGATAGCTTTCACAGAATAAGCCTGAATGAGATCTTTCTGTTCCATGTCATCTTCTGAGGAAGGTGGAGCGGGAGATTGACTTCCCTTTCTTATCAGAGCGTTCTGGTGGTGCAGAGTATGCAAAGAATGTAGTGTCTGACTGGTGAGACAATAAAGTGAAAATCAAGATTTGTCAAACTCACTGCATGATGTGGGCCCCTTTCCCATGGGTCATGCAGCAAATAATACACTTCTTGCAGTAAACGTATGTTGAACTTTTTCCAGGCTAAAGGGAGGATACCAGTGCTCACGTACCACAGTGCAACTATCTACCACAAGGAGCTCTTTGTTTTTGGAGGAACTTTCCCCAAAAAGGCATCACTGGCAGTTGCACCCTGCAGCAATGTGCTCTATGTCTTCAATCCAGAGCATGAAATTTGGTATCAGCCCATCTCAGAAGGGGAAAAGCCTCTGCCTAGGCTTGGGTGAGAGTGCTCTAACTTCAGCCCTTCAAAATAGAGCAGGAAACCTCTGTTCACCTTCCCTCCCACATCAGTGTAATTTCCTACATACTAGGTGATTGTTCTCCACTGTTTACTTCTTAAAACAGGGTTGTGTTTTGAGCAATGTGACTCACAGACCCTCCTGTCATGAATTCTGATGGAATTCTGTCCTTGGGCTGCAGGGGCTGTGGGTAGAGGCAGGTGTAGACTGAAGCCCCATAGAAGAAGCCAGGGATAAAATGGAGCTTTTGTGAACTTGCTGTAGATGTTTTATTCACTTACTTCCTCCCTGCCCAGGCATTCAGCTACTCTACTGAAAAACAAGCTGCTGATTTTTGGGGGTCGGAGGACTTCTCTCTACCTCAGCGACATGCACATTCTGGATCTGGGTAAGAAAGTCTGTGACAGTCTGGCTGCCCTGGGAGGATCGATTCTAAGGCAGGGACTGGGGGATGAGGCATGCTCGATGGGAAGATAGCAGTAATTATAAACTATAACTATAAAAACTCCTGGCTAGACAATGGAGATGGGAGAACTATGGGATAAAAAAAAACAAACCAAGAAAATCCAACACCTTTCTGGGGTAATGAGAAGGGAATGAAGAAAAACAAGACTGCTTTTTTTGAAGAAGCTGGGTAATGGAGAAAGTAGGTTGCTGGTGTGACAGAGTATTGAAGTCTTTTATTGAAGTCTAGTTATGAGACTGACCTTTTTGGATATTTCACCTGCCTTTTCTCTGGCTATCAGGTTTCATGGAGTACACACCAGTCCCCCTCCTCAAAGGACAGCCTTCTGCACGTTGGTAAGATCCTACTGCAGATTGAGGATCTATCTTCTTCCTCTGTCCTTTCTCCTTGAAGACAGGTTTAAACAGTACTGGTGGTCAGACCCAGTTGCATCTCTCTGTCCCACTAGTCAAAACACAGTGGATGGCTCCTCTTCTGTGGGACCAGGAATTCCTGTGCTGTCCTTGTTGGTGCCCATATGGTGTTGGGGGATACAGATCCCTTAGTCTACCTGGAAACCTGCCTTTCAGGCTAGGGTAACCTTTTTACTGTATGCTAGCGCACTGTAGTGTTTGGTCTTGTCAGTACTTGGAGGAGTACTGTGCCATACAGAGAGGAAGAAAATCCTGTACCAGGGACTAATTGTTCCTAATAGGATGCTATTGCCCACTAGAACAATTAACCTAAATCAGGGCAAAGCCCAGCTAGCCTGTTATCTCCCTTCTAAAGCAAAACATAGGACTTTTGATAGTTCCTTCTGAGATAATGAGGTACTCTTCAGGCCTGATCATGGCCTGAACTGCAGAGGCAAACATACAGCTCTTTTAGGGTTATTCAGCACGTTGGGGTAGAAGAGAAGCAGAAGTTAACTTCTTTTCTGCAGCTTAAGCCCTAGCCTCCTGATGAAGACTGCCCGCCCCTGCCCATTGCTCTGACTGAGGCTACCCCAGCAGATCTTGCGTTAGTCACCTTTTGACTTTGCTTTGGTCACAGTTTTCATGCAGCTCTGGCTGTTTCGGACCAGAAAGTTCTAATCAGTGGTGGGTGCAATGCCAAGGGAGCCCTGCACGATGCCTTTGTCTTCCACTTGGGTGAGTGACTCTCTTCCTCCGTTTCCATAGCTGAAGGTGACTGTGGGGCTGCTGTGGTGTTTCTGAACACCTAGTCCGGTCCATTTGTTTTATCCCTTGCACTAGGAGTGGGCTTGTCAGTACTGATAACCCCTTTCTACTTCAGATACTCTTTCATGGAGCACAATGATCCACCATGACCTCTGCTCTGTGCCCCGAGCTGGCCATACATTGCTTGACCTGACTCCTGTGCACCTGATGGATGCAGACAAGAACAAAGAGGAGCAAAACCTGCACACAGTGTTAGTCTTTGGGGGCTCCAACTGTGCAGGAACCTTTTACAATAGCACCGTCAAGATCCAGCTGGACCTAGGATAATGCATAATACTCAGAATGAGCCTGAACAGCAGGGGCTCTTCACCAGCCTACAGATGTGGATGGCAATAAATGAGTCCAAGCAACGTGGCAGTCCAAGTATCTGTATGTAGGTGAATGCCAGGAGATTGTGTTTGTAATGTCTTTCTGAAAGCTGTGGGTATTGTTCTCTTAGGGTAGCTGATATACAGTGTCAGACTGGCAGAAATTCCATCCCATATACCTGCCTTGGTACCTGGGCTCAGGCATAAAAACATTCAGTGGGATCTGAACTGAGCCTGCACAGGAACACAGACAGAAGGATCTGGGTTTCCCTTCTTGCCCTACATGTTTTTGGGCTGGAGTTCCTGGGGTGCTTTCAACTCTGAAGGTGACTCAGGTATTTGGTTTCATTTGGAATGAGCAGAATGGGATTTACTCCTACCAGCTGGAAAGTCCTCACAGTGAAAGTACAGGCATGATTCTGGTTTCAGGGAATGTGTGTGGGATTCCCTTGGGCAAGTCTGCAGCTAAAGAGTAGGAAAACACATAGAGCAGTGTTTGAGGAAGGGAAAAAGAACATAATTTTCAGTGTATGGGAGAGAGCTGGTTGTGCCTTGCTGACTGTGGCACAATCACTTAGCTTTGCCCTAGACCTTTTTTATAAATTCTGTGTGACTGCTGTTACGTAACAAAGGGGTATAAGTCCTCTGTCCCATCTAGTACCTCTCTTGTTATTGCAAGTGGTGGCAGAGTTGCTGACTTAGCACTTTCAAGATCCATGGGACCCAATAAAGGTTAGGATTAAGCTGTCTTCCATCAGAGACTGGCTCTTACTGTTTGTATCTGTGGCACTGATGACTATGTCATAGCTCTAAGGCAGCTCCAAGGGCAAGCACACTGTGTATACTATACACTGTAGATGGTAGAAAGAAGTAGCCCCTGTAGAGAGTCCAGAATTGGCCCAATAGCTCACAGTTGTTTGTGGACACACTCCTCAACCCAAAGCCATACAAAGGGAACTTATGGTAATTACGAATGCTTTTGCTTTAATCTGCTTCATGGAGATAGATTAGATACAAAAAGCTAGCAGCTGCAAGCATTCCAGCACAAGCATAGCTCCTTGAAGTTATCCAGGCTACTTGCAGGTCCTCTGTCCTTCCCACCTAGACAAAAGCAAGACAATAGTACTAGGCTTCCTGCTGGCACTGAAGTTGTACTCAAACTGTAGATGTTGTCTTCTTTGTCACTTCAGCTTACTAGATTTGATGAGTACAAGGGCTTCAAGCTCTCAGCTCTGCAGGAGTATCTGGCTGCCGGGATGGGTGGCTTACTATGAAGGCCTCTAACTCCAAGAGAGCTTTATTTATTCTGGTTATTGTGGGATATGGACCCATGTCCACTTTGAATCTGCAAAAGGAAAAGAACTTATGAAATACTAAGAGTTGGACAGCCAGTACAGCAGTGAGCAGAAGGGTAAAGCAGTATGCTATGCCTGCCCAGTATGGGAGAATCTCATAGGCATTTACAATGACAGAAAATATTTGTCCTTGTAGGTTTAAAATAAAATGCTGGAAAGGTTAATTAGTGTCTGAAGAGGCTGTAAAGTCTCCTTCTGTAGAGATACTCAGAGCCCACCTGGATGTGATCCTGTGCCACTTGATCTAGGTGAACCTGCTTTAGCAGGGGAGTTGAACTAGATGACCTTTACAATTCCCTTCCAATCCCAATGATTCTGTGATCTTCACCAGGCTTTTACATAACGTGCAGCACATGGTAAGAAGGCACTGTGCTTTTTCTGGGAATCATGGAGCCACTACTTGTATGGGTTTAAGCAAATATAGCCAGATTAATATTTTTCTCCTGTGTGCAGCCTAAATATAAGGCAAATAGCTAGAGAGAGCGTGGAGTGTGGGCAACCTCTGCTTTTCTAAGGTCATAGATCAGGTTTCCCTCAGGAGCTTCAAAAAGAGACAATGTTTATTACATAGGAAAATTCATGGAGAGAGGAACCATAACTGGATAGGGCAGGCAGAAAGGATACTTTCTGATAGGCAGTAGTTGAGGCAGAAGGTAAGCTCTGAAAGCCCAGCCCAAGGAGTAGGTGCTGTTGAAAAACGCCTCGAACTTAGCCTTAATTACCTTTCAGCATTGGCAACTTGAGGTGCCAAGCACAGATCAGCCATGGAAACCTGCAAATGTAGCAGAGAAAATTGGTTAAAATAACTCAGAACCTATTACATCACACTTCACAGTGGTTGTAGACTTCAAGAGCAGGACAGAAATTATTTTACCAGCCAGTACAGAGGAGTTGTAATGAAAATCTAATTCTTTAATCCAGCATAAATAAAGAACTTCATAGCAGTCACTAGTAGAAGAAGCCATCAGTTTTTAGGACTTTTTTTAAAAATTTATTTACCAGCTGATCATGATGGCCTGAAGGACATTGTGCTTCTGTAGCAACTGCCTCTGAGCAAACAGGTCTGCTGGCAAGCTACAGAGGGACGTGATGAAGGGAGAGGGGCATTTGCATCGCTGGGAAAAGGTGAGTAAATATTGCTTGTTTGCACTGCAGAAGTATCAAGTAGCTCCTGACGATGCCTTAGGACTTTATATATTTGTAGATATAAGTATGTATTTTATATATATATTTGTAGATTTTTACGTAGCTCTATAACTTCTCATATTTAATGTAGCAACTAGCAGTTTCTACCTCTGTGCTACATTCCTGAATTTCTGTGTTAAAGGTAAGATAGCAACTAGAACATTTTGCTTAAGGCTCATGTACCAGAACTAGAATAATAAGACATATTGTAGTCCAAACAAGATAGAAGACCCAGGGACCTTGGAGAAGCTCCAAGGAGGGAATGTGATGTGAAGACAATGATGGTGAAGAAGTGAGGAGTCTTGACAACCCTGACTCAGTTCTAGAGGACTGTGCCAAGAGGTAGACCTGAGGGTGGCACCAGAGTGGACGGTTCTTGGATTGAATATAACCTTTAGTTATGGTAAATAAGTAGTGTTATAAAATTAGTAAGCAGCCCTATGCAGAGTGCATGTCTATATACTCTGTGAACCTGGAAAGCTTTTCAGTAAAGAACTATCCTCTACCTCACCCAGATAATGCTGCCTCGAAAAGTTTTTCCTCGATTTTAGGCAACATTGCCAATGTCAAGACTTGAGGTATGATAGGGACTATGTACACAGGCTCAGGGACTTGCAACCTAAAAAGAAGAATCAAGGACAAGACTGCTGGCTGCTACCCCACCCTACAGGTCACAAAGTCCTGGGTCCCTCTCAGACAACCCATTTTTCCCCAACATTAGATCTTACAAATAGCCTTTGCACCAAGGGCTCCATAAGGCTGCTACTAGACAATTCTCTGCATCACAGGATATTTCAGGAGCCTTCCTTTTTTTTTTTTTCCAGGCTTTTATAGGAAAGATCCAATTGCCTGCCAAACAGAACTATTAAATGGAAGAGGCCTGAGCTGCCTCTAGCTTGGTAAGGGTCAGAACAGCTTGTATGTGGCTCTGTGAAATCTATCCATGTTAAAACTGGACAATCAGAGCAGAAAAATGAAAATTGGTTAAAGATTTCACAGTGCAGAGGTAAGAACTGAACCCATGTTTCTTAAGCCAAGCTTTGCCCCTGTGACAGGACACTTTGAATTCCAGGTCTCTTAAAGATGAAATATATGTCATCTGCTTCCACATCATCTAGTAGCAGCCAGATCCTAGATACAGCTGCAGGATCTGGCCATCAGCAGCTCATAGGCAGGGACAAGTAAACATCTCCATAACTCTGCCAGTCAGTACTGGCCTAAGTAGGATCCATGCAGCTGTTTTTTCTTATGGTGAAAGCACTGCACGTAACCTCAGGCACAGGCTAGGGTTGTGCTCTGTCTACTCAGCTAATTTTCTGTCCTATTTTAGGAAGATACTGGCATTTCAGTTCTGTAATGATACACAACACTCTCTCAGATACTTACTTCATCCCCCACACAATACTGTCCAGCAGTCTGCTGCAGAATCTGTTCCAGTGCTGTCAAGAGAGGTGATACAGTGGAGTGAGGCATTGGAAACTCAACTGAAAGGGACACCAAAGACTTTTTAAGACTGGGAATTATGAACAAGGGCATTCTGACCCTGAGCAGAGTATGAAAAAGGACCAATTTGGGACAGAAACTAGAAGGAACAGAAATCTTACAACAGCATAATTATGGGAGTCTTTAGAGTCCTTCAGATTTTTTGGACCCAGTGTGATTTCAGCTGGTTCAGACAATGCACCTGTAATACCAAGAGGATAATGTAGAAATATGTGAGCAGGGAGGGGAGAAATGCAAAGGTTGAGTCAGTTTGTGTTTGTCCAGAAGTGAATATGGGCCTTTGCCTATGAGTCATTGCATCACATGGGGAAAAGGGTTTTGAAGAAACAAAAAGCACCCTACTTCTCCCAAAGAGGTAAAGAAACAGTCTTCTGCTTGCTAGACTGTTGGAGTTTGCCATCAGATACCTGTTGTCTGATTACAAAAGCATATATATAGAGAGGGAGACTGATGGAACTTTAAAGCAAAAGGCACTAGCTTAGAAACAGGTGGATTGAAAGAAGTGCTGTGAGCCCTCATGCTTTAGAGTGAATCAACTGCTGTGGTGTGCAGGATGGCCCCAGGCTTCTCCTCTTCCATGTACAGAGTAGAAGTGCCCTATGGACAGCATCTTTCCTCTGAGACCCTGGAAAGCTGCCAGTCCTGGACAAGGGACTCTGGGAAAGAAGGGCACTGTCTCTGCCAGCAGGGCAGAATGTCAGCACACGAGCCTAGGAAGTTCTGTTGTTCTGCTTGAAAAGGCAAGTAGGATGCCAGCAGTGTGGCATTTTGTAAGGTCAGTCAAAATGCTGATCATTTTGGATGCAGGATGTACCTTGAAAGCCAGACGCGATACAGTTCTGAGCCCATTCTGTTTTTTTCTCCCCTATTTGTTTCAGGGTGCTCAGGTTCTGCAAAGGTAAAGCAAACTCTAGGTTAGGTGACTGCTGCTGGCTGGATCTCGCCCACTGTATCATTCAGGGGAGGAGAGGGAAGATGAGGAGATGCCAAGCCTGAACTCCTAGCCTGAGTTCAGTTGATTGTGTCAGCCCTGACCTCACTCTCATTGAATCATGTACCCTGCTGTATCTTTCTCTTAGCATTGTCTTTCTGTAACAGCTCCCAGAGTATCCCTTTGCCTCTGCCTTTGGGTTGCTCAATTCTCTTCTTCCTAAAATGTCCTAGACCCAGTAGTAAAACAATATGGGGTCAGCTGTTTCTGGAATGAGCCCTGGGGTGTTACAAGATTTTCTGTGTTGGAAATACTGTATTGTTGCCACTGGCAGATCAGGGCACAGGCTAAGCACAGATATCATCTGCTAACACACAAGTCTGAAGTTCTGCCACCCTGTTGGCTGGCAACAATTTAGAGAGACTGAGAATTTCAGAGATGGAAATCCTTTCTGATTTTTCCACTTGTGTGGTCTGACAAGGTAGTACCTGGAGTGGTTGAATTCCTGAGACAATGTGATCAGCAATCATTCTGACTTGGGCTCTCTTCTTCGGATCTTGGGGCAGGAGTCTGGGGTTAGGCCGTGTCTCTTCTAGGTAATGAATTATAGCTAGCTGTAATGAACAAAGAGATAGAGGGTGGTTATTGGAGAACCAAGGAGAAGTTCACATCCTGAACACCTGGGAAAGGGGGGCTGATCCAAGAGGACACAACAGCTTTTGAATGAAATTTGTTACCAATCCAGGGAACAGAATATCCCCTCCAATGTCTGCTTGTGACCTTGTCATTTAGTCCAGCTGTAATTTTAGGCAAATCCTGGCACAGCCATTTAAGTCAGACTACAAATTGCTCAGTGAAATGTGGAGTTATGAACCAAAGCAGAACTGAACTTAAATCCTTGACAGCAGTTTCCCAGCAGAGACCATGTGCTATTTCTGTTCCCAAGTGGGATAGTTTATCATAAATGTAATCTCTTTTCTAATGCACAGATGAGAGCTCCAGGGGAGAAGACGGGGCAGAGTAATCCCCTGCAGATGGAGCAGCAGGCAGGAGAGAATGGTTAACAGGGATGGGGCTGGTAACTCACCGACTGAGAAAGGGTGATGCCATCAATTTTCAAGGCTGGGACTTGCTGCATTGGATTCAGTGCCTTGAACTCAGCAGAAAACTGTGGAAACAAACCTAAGCTTATGCTATACCCATAAGAAATTTTTCCTTTTGTCTTTCCCTAGAACCCAGTTACTAAACTATTTTTTCCCCTGGTTTTTCTCTCTACTGCAACAGTAGTATGTACAGTAAGTCATGCTTGTACTATTAGCCTACAGCAAGCTCTCACTGGGGTTCATGGATCACTGAATCCAGGGCTAGTCTGCCTTACTGCTTGATAAACCATCACTCCAATGCCCAGGATGGGGGGTACTGCATCCGTGTTGGCATTACTGTTCTAGTTCTCCAACTTTACCTTAGCCCATGTTGGCACATTGAGCTGGTGGTACTACTAGGGCACAACTCCCTCTATTGGCCCGAGTAAGTTTTCAGGGAAGAGCTCTTTTGGCAACCCAGTCCTTCCTTTGGCAGGCCCTTTGCAGCCCCCTACAATATCATTTAGCATCTTTTGGACACGCACACTCTGACACACACATACTTTCTGGTGAAAATTGAATGAGGTTGAGTCTGTGTTTGAAGTGCAGTGAGCTTCTCTGAAGTTCATGTGCCAGATATGTTCAGTTGTATCATGGTAAGCAAGAGCAAAAGATCTTTAGCCTTCTGAATTCAGTCACTGATGTTTAAGAGAGGAAAAAGCCTCTAGTCTCCTGTAATCATCTTCTCCCTCTGACTTGCATGCCAGGGAATACTGGCTGAAGGCAACTATTAATTACAGAGAAGCAGTGAAGAATTCAGTAACTTTGCCTGTGAACTTTCTAGTACTAATCTCAAATCTCCTCATGATTCCCAAGATGGACATCATCACTTACAGACAGCAATGGCATCTCTATCCTTACCTGCTGTCCTCCGTCCTTAATGAGGTTCACTGGCACCAGGTCATAGGAAATCCCTTTCAGAGCCAGTGCTAGGGAGAGCAGAGTGTACAGCTTCAGACAGGTACAGCGTGACAAGTTTCACTGGTAATAGATTCAGGGAAATATTACCATCTCAATTTGAAAAAAGACCTTATCCCTCATGGGGAGTGGTCTGAGTCCACTGAGAAGATAGTGCTCTTGCAAGTGAAGGACCAAAGCAGTAAAGATCAGTCCTGGCAAAACCACTGCATTTTTCAAAACAAGCTTTTCCACTCTTTGCAACACAGCCCTTACTGACTTGGCTTAGAGAGGGCAGGGGGCCATGTGCTCATGTGCAAAACCTTGCTTTCTCAGTACAAGTAGAGATAGTTCCCAGCCCTTCTTAGCTCTCAAGACCTGGGCATACCAGAGTCTGAGGCAGTATAATGAAGCCCTCTTATCCGTTCCTCTCCATTCCACCTGCTTCAGGTAAGCTGTGGTATTCCCTTCCCTCCCCCCAGGGAAATGCCTCACTGTTACAGGTTCGTATTTGCTGACCTCTCTCTTAATAAGTGACTGATTAATTGAGTTAGTGAAGGGGAGAATATTGCAATAACAGTGAGAGGAAAAATAAAAGATATCTCAACACTGGATCTTACCGATTCGCACTCTCCAAGAGCAGGAACTTCGGAAATAGCTATAAAGGATTGGCTGAGAACAGAAAGATAGATAACATGGTTATATGTTGGGAGCACCAGAGTATTGTAAGGAGAAGAATGCATGAGCAGAAGGTGTTTCAGGAACTGTAAGAGAGGAACAGCAACGTTTGGGGAAGAGAGGACTGCTTTCTGAAAGTGGCTGTTCCTGATTTGGGCATACAGGTAGCATCTTTCATGACAACCCTCTAATCATTTAGTTGCACCTGATGTTTCCAGCAATGCACAAGTGACCTTAAAATTATGCCCTACAAAGTTTCCCTCTTTGTCCCTATCTGATGTTGCTAACTTCTATCCTATCTTAGATTTCTGAAACCAACTCCACAATGATTGTGCCAAGCATCTGCACTGGGTATTTGCATGGCAAGAAATGGCTTTTCCAGCTACACACAGAAGGGCACAGCCTCTTTTCAAACAAGAAGAGCTTATGCTGTTTGAGATGAAGGCCACGAGGACAGACAATTCTTCTCTACCTGAACTGTAGCACTGAGGCACCTTTCCTGGATGCTTCCACCCTGTCCAAGCTCTCACCTTTTCAGATGCCATGGTCAGTGTGTGCAGTCTCCTCCAGGAAATAAAAACAACCCCTTTGTTTTCCCTTTTAACTCAGCTGGGATGGGGGAAGGCTTATCTCCTAAAACCAATGAGGAAAGGACTATGACCTCAAGTTGGTGCCCAGGATACAAAAAACAGCCAGCCAGATTCAATCCTGAGTCACTGCACCCCTTCCAGCCCTGATATCAAAACCATTAACCAGTTTTAAGCTTGGAAGGACATTTAGGAACCATCCTTATTTTCCCAGCTTTACATCCAGACACAAACAAGACAGCTAGAGAGCCTCTCAGGCTGTCAGCAGTTGTCAACACTGAACTATGGCCCTGGGGGACAAAACAAAGCTGAATGCAGATTTTCCGTTTCGCTAGGGAATGACTGCTAGCTCTGGAAACAGGGGCTGCCTTTGCAGGGAGGCCCCTTAGGATGCTACTGTAGCCTTCCTCCCATCAGTACTGGCCAGCGCAGAGGGTTTCTGCACTGCAAACCTAGGATAAGCTGCCACTCTGCTTCAAGGCTGCTACTCTGCTCCCAGACCACCTTTGTGTGAAATACAAAGATGGCTTTTTTACGTAACGGTCTTTTCTTTCCACACGGGAAACTGGTACTCATGTATGTTTCTAAATGAACTGTAATCACGCCTCTCCTTCCTTCCATAGATCCCATGGCACGCCAGGGATCTCTCTGTGTCTCTACCCTCCCAAAATGCACAGAAATTTTTCCAAAGACTAGCAGTAACTCTGAAGAAAGCAGGGATTTGCCCAATGACAACAGAAAACCAGAGAGACACTGAAGATCTCTGTGCTCCAGTCCTCTCTGTAAACGTGATGCTTCTCTTATAGTTTAGATTGTTTCAAATAACTTTAAATGATATATGCCTTTGATTACTCTAGCTAAATTTACTGGAAAATGGTTGATAAGTGAGGAGGGAAATGATAGCAGTATTGGCAACATTTTAGTGGACTGATTTTCTTAAATTCTCTGCTTCTGGTATGAGGGTGTTAGAAATCTCAGCTATGCTTTTTGTCGCCAAATATTTAGCCTGCTGAGTTGCAGGGAAAGAAACAGAAACTATGGCTTCAGAAGAGAAAGATACAGCATTCATGACATACTATTTTCACTTGTTTTTCCTGAGGACCTTGCTAATGATTTTTTTTGGCTCAGAAATCCATGTCCTTCACCACATCTCGTTTGGACTCTGGCCTCTCAGCTGGTAGAGACATTTCTCCTGATTCTTTCAACAGTTCTTTTTTGTTTTTGCAGCCCGTGCTATCATTTGGAATAAACTGTACTAAGCTAATTGCCTTGTTCTATAGTTTCAAGGCCTCTTGGGGATTTCACCAAAAAGAACATAGAAAACAACCCATCATTCATCTGGGAACTGCATCTCCAGAGCCTGGGGTCTGGACTGGTCTCTTGTGTTCATGCTATTTTGCAGGGCAGATCACAGGCAAAAACAATCATCTAAGTAAAGACTAGAGACAGCAGGAGTGTTTTGTTCTCAGTGGAGAAGTCCCAGAGTGACCCTGTATCTTCCGCAGAGGAGGAGCTTAGCACAGGCCAGGGAAGTATCAGGAAAGAACTGCCTGCATTTAGAGTCCCGTGGGGTGCAATTCCCATAAGCTACACATGAGACCGGTTGGAGTCAGGATGATAGCAGGAGGACAGCATTTGCTTCGTGTCTACTGAGATTTCTGGTGTGGGTCTGTTTTCATTTCCAGCATCAGCAAGGAAAATTTGTGCTTAAACACCAGTTGAGAGTTAAAGTTTGCGGAATGCATTTCACTGTTCTGGAAGATGGAAGAAACACTCCAAACTGTGTGTTGAGCTCTCAGGTTTCTGTGCCTGTCTACTTGAGTATGCTCGCTGGATACCACCTCTTTCTGGGCTATATTCGGGATGCACTTGGGAAGACAAAGCCTTGCACCTGTTTCCCGAGACCCGTGACACCAAGCAGCCTGCAAACATACCCTGCTCCTTGGGGGCGGCTGCAGGGGAAACCTCAGTGTCTGTCTGTAAGGCGCCGCTGGTGTTCTGCTGGCTTCAAGTGTAAAGGTACAACCAGAAAGAACAGCTGTGCTTCTCAACATTCAGTATCTCTTGGTGTTAACATGACACGTGGATAAACCACGGTGAGTAAACGCCACCACTGCTTTGAGAAGCACTAGTTTTATTTAGCGTGGGGACAGATTCCTCGCTCTCCACTGAGACAGAGACGTGTGCGGGTCTGGGCAGCAGTGCTCCCGGGGACCGCCCTCCCGGGGGACCAGGGCACCGACCGCGGCCGTGATCCCTGTCAGCGAGGCGGAGAGACCCAGTCCCAGCCCCAGCCCCTGCCCCAGTCCCAGCCCCAGGNCCGCCTGCCGGAGCCGCCGCACGTCTGGTACGGGCCGGGCCGGGCGGGTGGGAGCGTGTCCGGCCCCCGCAGCAGCGCCCCTGGATACCCTACCCTGCCCGGCCCGGAGGGAAGGAGGGATCCGTGTCCGGCCCGGGCAGGGGCAGGGGCAGGGGCAGGACGGACCCTGCGGCACGGGCAGGGCGGCGCTCCACGGCCAGCCCGCTGCTCGGCGCCGCTGCCGGGACCTGCTGCACATGGGGACGCGATCTGGGGGGTCTGCGAGCAGCAGGCTGACTCCTTAATGTCTCTGAGGTCAACCTGCAATCAGAAGGGCAGACTGGAGGTTTTGGGTTGCTAATATCAAACTCTTTAAAAAAGGACCCGTCCTAGAATGAATGAAATGTTCTCCATTATTTCCCAGTAAATCTCATATCGAATATATAGCAGTAACTCTCTGTATGATGAAAAACAGGAATAAAAAGACTTCCCTGTATTTTTTTTTCTTTTGCTGTCTTCAGCATTGTAGCTGATTGGTTATTGTTTTGTTTGGTTTGTGTCTTGTTAATTTTTTTTCCAGTTGGGATGAAACTCATTTTGGGAAGATGGGAAGTTACTACATTAATCGGACCTTCTTCTTTGATGTCCACCCACCTTTGGGGAAGGTAAACTGCCCTTCTGTTACCTATTTTAGAAGCCACAGGAGTGGGCCAATGAAAGTCTACCTGTGCCTTCTGGCCAAAGGATGTGATAAACTCCATTATCTTTCCTGTTGTTGGCATCACAGTAATTTACATTCTGTATACACAGCCTCAAATTGCAACTTTCTGTCTTTACAAAAGTACTTCAAATATGGCAAAACTACAGTATTGCATGTTGCGTATTTGAAAGGCTTGAAATTTAAAAAAAATCACTGTGATACTTATGGTTTGGAGAGCATATGTAATAGCAGCCTGCATTTGAAAGGAAACAAACAGCTCCTGATAACTTGTGTGCAAATGAGATGCCTGTCACAAAGGACCCTGAGAGCACTAATTTGCTATTCTGTAAATGATGAACTTGCTTTAGCAACACTGTGCAGTGCTGATGAAGGTGCACTCCTTCTGCCTTGACAACGTTATCTTCCCTTAAGACTGAGTCTCCTGAGCCTAAAGGGGTGGGGAGCTATACTGGACTCTACAGAGACAGAATTCTCTCTGCTCAATCCCACATTAGGTATTTCTCTTCAGCTTGCAGTCATCCTTACAGTCCATAGCCAAAATTGTCCTACCTTTGCCTTTAGACAAAGAGCAATGTGTATGCATATGGTATCTGTACATAAACTCTTGTTTAGATGATGTGGCTGAATTAAATAGTTGGCTTCTGGATCAATCTTGGCTTCTAAAAAATCTTACCTGCTGCTGGCTTGGATACCTTTTCCTCTGATGCAATTTCTCTCAGCAGTTTTTTCACTTTTCCTCTTCAGATGCTGATTGGACTTGCGGGCTACCTTAGTGGATATGATGGTACATTTCCCTTCCAAAAGCCAGGGGACCGATATGAGCAGCACAACTACATGGGAATGAGAGGGGTAAGGCCCCACAGGCTAGTATCAAGCTGGTTAGCTTTCCTGTGCTCTTCAATACAGAGGGTTATGTCATAAAAACAGCTCTCCTGGATCAGATCAGAGGTCTGTTTAGCCTTGTGCCTTGTCTTTAAGCTCCTTAGAAAAGTGTTAGTACTTCCTTTGTGAATAAGTCTTAATGCCTGGCTGTGAGAGGTCAGGTAAGAAATTAAGGTGGTTACTGAAGACAGCTCTTGCTGCTAGTTAGTGAGACTACACTCCTGAATGGGACAGATACGTTGCCTGTTCTGTCAAACAAACATTGCTGAACTTGGGCTTCTCACTTCATTGTGCCTGACTGCTCTGCTGGGTAACTAAGGATATCAAAAAGCCAGGATCATCCACTGTCATATGCAGTTTGCCACTACCAGGGACACTGAACTGAGTAAGCTGATGGAGCCTGAGACAGGGGGGGCTGGATTCAGTCTTGTATCCATCTGAAACCCTGGCTGTACTATTTTCTAGGAAGATCAAGAGCCATATAACTGACAGCACATAAGGCAAGCCAAAAGAAGAAACAGTGTCAAACTCCTAGTATGTAGAAAGAAGAGTAAAAACTGGGAAGGTGTATTTTTTTGGTTTAGTTTCCAGCAGTTCATGGTTCTAGATTTCCCTGAGCCAAAGGTGAGAGAAATGCTAGAACCAGACACTGAAGAGAATAAATTTTACTGTGGTATTGCTTTCTTTTCTTTTGATTTCTGTTCTTTCTCCTTCAACTATACTTGGTCTCATTTGTATAGGGGAGGCGAATCTGGTCTGCTAAAGACATAAGGTACTGGTGTATTTAGTTCTTAGATTTCATATTCTAGTATCTTGTTGAAATAAATGGACCATTATGGGTGTGTAGCACACCTACTTGACAAATCTTTTATGAATACCTAATCAAGTCTGGTAAGACAGTGACTGACTGTTGTTACTGACACCTCTACAAACAGAGTAAGCATCTGTCCTCTGAGCAGTGTCTTTGTTCAGTCAGCTTTTGTCCAATGTTCTTAGTGAATCAGTTCAGCTACTGCAACACCTCCTGTTGTTGGTAGGTGTGGAAGATGAAGGAAGGGAAAGGGAAGGGAGTGCTTGTTCACCTTATGGAGGGTTATAACTTCTCCCATGATCTCCTTGTCCTGCAGTTTTGTGCATTCCTTGGCTCCTGCCTGGTTCCCTTTGCCTACCTCACAGTGTTGGAACTGTCAAAGTCACTGCCAGCAGCCTTACTCACAGCTTTCATCCTTATTTTTGGTAGGTGTTCTTGCTGTAACAAAGTTGAGTAACTTATCTGTTTAGATAATTTAATTTCTGGATTATCATGTGTTACCTAACCAGGGCATATTTGGATTAATGAGAGATGTTCTCAAAAGCAAAGTAATTTCACATTACATATATATATATATATATATATACATGAGGTTTTTTAATTGATGGTCCTCTTGAGAATTTTAGTCTAGTTTAGTTCATAGGTACTTCTGTTATTTACATAACCACAGCACTGGACTGCATTTCACCTCAGTGTTAAGAATTTTTATAAGATGGATGGTCAGGAATGATTTTGCCCACTAGTGATGTCTCCTGTAGGAATTATAGGAATTATAGGGATATTTAACAGGCTCTGCATTACTATGGAAGAGTTCACAGTAAGAAATGAGTAAAGTTCCTTGTTGAATTGAGCCAAGTGGAGAAATTAACATTGCAAATGGAGTGACCCAAATTGGGGGTTTGTGAGGGCACACAGATATTGAGGCATGAAGACTTAAAACACCCAAGTCATATTCATTTCTTATAGGTACCATTTGAAAGATGACTTCCCTCTAGCATCCTCTGGCACCATGCTGGTACCTTAGGTGGATCATTACTGTCTATAATCCTCTCCCTCTGAATATGTTAGCAGCACTTTCCAAATGGTGTTTCACAGATACTATTGTACTGCTTGTTTTTTGGTTTTTTTGGTCTTTTCTATTTTTTGCCCAAGTAAAAGTTGAAATGTTCCGATCTGTTTCTAGAATATCTCTTCTTCCCCTTGTCTTGACTACACTCAGGGAACTGACCTCCCACAGTCTTAGATTCACTTTGAAACTGCAATAATTTTTGACGTCGTTGTGTGTCTCTTTGCAGATACAGGATGTATTACTTTGTCCCAGTATATTCTGCTGGATCCCATTCTGATGTTTTTCCTCATGGGAGCTGTTCTGAGTATGGTGAAATGTAACAGCTGTGCAAATAGGTGAGATAAAGGTGATAATTTTGTTAAACTTTAAGTATTCAACTTTCAGATAGATAAAGTACTAGAACATGTCTGCCATTGGTAGTTTGGGTGAATGGCTGAAATGAGATTATTCCAGGAAATTTGTAGGTGAAAATGGCTGTTAGTAGAGAAGGGAGATTTTTAGTATAGGGTTTGTGTAACTAGGGAGAAAGTATTGTGACTGTAGTACATCAAGAGAGAGTCTTATATAGATTGTTGTAGCATGAAAGGAAATTTCAGCAGGAGTAGTTTATGCAGCTTATGGACCTGCAGATCTTAAACATGAAGGTTAAAGCTTTTTAAAACTAAACAAGAAAGAAAGCTAATAAAGGATGTTGTAGGTCAGAGAAGGAGGAATGAAAGATGGTTATAGCTTATTCAAGGCTTTGGTCCTTAATGGCAAAAGTATCTTCAACCAGTTACTTTGTTTTCAGGCTAGAGAAGCACAGTTTATCTGTGACTGTAATCCTATAAGCACTTATAAAAATCCTGCTGTCTAAAGTAAATAGTGTAACTTGTTTGGTTTAGAGAAATTGTTACTCTAAACTCTAAGAAAACGTGGAGGCAAATATAGCTGGGGTGTTTCTGAATAACAGTAGTCAAGTTGCTGAGGATATTTGCCATAGACCCATCCAGAGGGGGTGGTGATTTCTTGCTATTGGATATACCAAAAGGCTTCCTTGTGGCTGGGTTGCACAGAGTAATTTCCCCACAATGCATCCAGAGTTCAAAGACATAAAACCTCAGAATACTGTGTTATATATTAGGAATTTTTATTTCGTGAAATGTTCAAGAACTGATCATATCAATCTTAGTGTGCAGCACACACGGCTAAAATGTAGCCTGTAGCATCATGCAGGGCCACCCAAGGCCATCCTTATCAACAGCACATACCCCAGGGAGTGCAAGCACTAAGTTACAGGGCAGCACTTGATCAGCTCTATGTGCTTTGATCAGAACTTATTTTTCGTATCTTAGAGCTAATCCTGTTGTCAAAATGGTTGATGTTATGCAAATTAAAAGCCAGCTCTAGCTATTGTGTTGCTTAGCAGGTCATGCGGATTTTGTCTGATCAAAATACAAGCAGCAAGGCATTCATTAGGAGTCAGTAGGAAAAGGGTTTTAAATTCTGCTGTCTTATTTTCTCATCTTTTCTCTGTGGTTCAGTTTTAGTGCAGTTTATAATTTGTTTGCTTTTTGCTACAGCTTTTGTTTTCGCTTTGGGTAGATGTTTTCCACTGTGGCCTTCCTGCTTTAGTTATGGTGGCTGCTCTTTTTCTCCTGTCCTTCCCCATGTCCCTAGGTTTTTGTCAGAAGTAAGTTTGAGTTTTATGGAGCCAAAGTCTTATTTCTTTTTTCAGAACTTCCACATGGTCAGACTTTCTTCACACTAGTATTTTAGCTTATACTTGGTATCTATGTTTTTATCCTCAGAGGGGAGACCTAGGATTGTCCTGGCTGAAGTATTGTATCCTTTTGAAGCCTGTATCAAGGTTTCACAAGCCTGTATCTGAAGGCAGTGTCCTTGCATGATTCTAAAATTAATGAAAAATTGGTTTTCCTGTTCCTCCTGAGAAGATGGAGTGTGATTTTTGGGAGAACTGCTTGCTGTTTATTTTCATGATCACAGATGCTCATTCATGTAGCCATCATTTTATTTATTGATTTTCTGCACTGGTCCTGCAGGCCATTTTCTGCCTCCTGGTGGTTCTGGCTGAGTCTCACTGGCGTGAACCTTGCTGGAGCAATGGGGGTAAAGTTTGTTGGCCTTTTTGTAGTCCTCTTGGTTGGCCTGAACACAATCTATGACCTATGGGACTTGCTGGGAAACCTTAGTCTGTCACTGGTGAGTTTCAAAGGCTTTACTTTAAAGATTTCTTTGTTTTGTTTGCTTTGTAATACCCCTAGTCTCTGACAACTGTGTAACTATTCAGACAGTGATACTCTGTGCAGCAAAAAGGGGTTTCTGATGTGGATGATGTTACAGAAAAAAGAAGGTTATAATGAAAAAACTGTTGCCGTACTTTCGACAGAAACAAACAAACTTACATTAGCAGGATGTAGTGTCATAAGAGCACAGCAAAAAGATTGTTGCATTTTCCTGAGAGGAATTGTTGCCTTTCCGGTTGGATGATTCTTCAGTTAAAGTTAGAACTGCTCATTGAGAATGGCTTTACTCTGGCCCAAAGCAAGATGTTGTCCAGCACTGTTACATGACCTTCTGAGGAGTATGTGCTACCTGGCAGACAGGCACATCTTTCAGCACTTAGTTTGCATAAGCAGTACAAGCTCAGGCTCTGCTTTGTGAGAGTTAAGGCTCTGCACAGGCGGCAGAGCAGGAGCATGCTATCCCATCATGAGTCTTAGGAATGCTCTGCAGCTTGCAGTACCCATAGCCAGCCCAGAGGATGAAGGCAGCCATACCCTCCTTGATTTCACAGACGTTGAGTTTTTAGAAGCTCTAAAAAATTTGCTAGTGTGTTTGAGTGCCCTGTCCTAATGCATTGCATTTTATGTTTGTGGACTATGAAAGCTTTTTTGAAGAAATACCTTGATGTACCATTTGCTGACTTGCAACCAGCAGGAAAACAATTCTTCAGTCACATCTTTTAGAAGGTGTTCAGTTCTCCTCTTGTCTCAGCCTCTTCCAAAGCTTGAAAATTATTTTTCTTTTGCTTACTGTTTTTGTCTTGTTTGTCTTATAAACAGTGAGGGTTTGAGGGACTTTTGCTATTCCTGCTGTGTGATTTTTGTTCTTTGATTAATGTGAATCAGTATGGGCTGCAAAAATGCAATGTTCTGACTCTGGAGAAGTAATTCTTGAGCAAAGTCAGTTAATTTGCATTTGGTATGGAACAAATCCATCATGTCTATGCTTTCTGCCAGCAGACAGCTGCACAGTTATTTCATTTGTGTTGCTGGCAGCAAAAGCAGCAAACCCCTGAGTGTTAGAATATATAAAGAAATTTACTCCAGAAGGTAGATGCCTTCTGAATAACTATTTGTCACCCTTGGTGCTTGATGAGAGAGGGAAAAAAAAGTGAGGATTAAACTCCTGAAGACCTGAAAAACTTACCTCTGCATATGTGAGGAAGCTACTTATGATTATTTACATGCAGTGTTTTTGGGACTAATTTAATTTCTAGAATTCTCATCTTATCTTGGTCCACTATTTTGGTTTGCTCAATGCTGTCTTTCACATGCATTTTCCTTTTTGACTTTGCATTGAAGTGTGTGGTTAAAGAAGACCTGCTCATGAAGACTGACGCATATTGAGGCCATTTTAAGGAGGGAATTGGAAATTAGTTCATGTGCCTCTCCAGTGCCTAAATGTGGTTACATACCATCAATCAGCATTTTTGCAAGTGTCCAGTGGTTATTAAGTGTTCTGCCTGGAGTACATGAGCTGAACAACTCTTTCCTATGTTGACTTCAGTGAGTTCTCAGTTTTGTAGTATGTTTAGCTCTTTTTCCATTACTTCTGAATTTGTTGGTTCTGGTATTAAGGGATGGAGGATGATTAGCTTAACGGTTGTGTGATAGCTGTCATGTTAAAAAATGTACAGAGAATAACAAGTACATCTGCTTTCCTCCACTTTGAAGTTAGTGTAAACTTTTAGCAAACAATTTTTGCCATTTCATTTGTTTTTTCTCCCACAGCTATTTATTATCCACCCTGTATTTTATGTTATTTACAACCAGCAGTGTTAGTAGGATGTGAACAAATGATGCTTGGGCATCTCTGTACAAAACACCCTTTCAAGTGATTAAAATAAAATACTCTGCTTTCATGTTGAGCCAGCTGAAACAGGTTTTGCTGATAACTTTTCTGTAGCTTCTGGCTAAGCAGCAACAGAAGTTGCAGTGTGAGAACATCCTTGCTAAGCAAAGTGGTTTCTGTGAGTGAAGCATATCTAAGTCCCCCAGAGGTCCTGGTTACATTCACATTTGCATAGAGAGACTTTCTCAGGGAACAGGTTTTCATTTTCCCTTTTGCTTAGCTTTGGCAGTTACTACTTTGGAAGCCATCTCTTTCCTGTGATTTTGTGTCAAGATGTGTACCACTGATAAACAAGTTAAGGTCCTTGTTTTCAAAGTATTTTCAATGGAAGCTGCCCGACCCTCTTTGCCAAAGTTAGGGATGCCCGGTACTTTTGAATGTTAAATTCTCCTATTGCCTGTTTTTGTCTTTTTTCCCAAGACCCTGAAATTTCAAGGTACCATAAGTCCAGCTTTGGAAGATACACAGCAAGGTCAGCTTCAGCGTTTACTTCTCTCTAGACGTTTTTGAGGTAGTTCCTCAGCCTGCTGAACTTGCTTGCACGCCAAACTCCACATTTAGGGCTACTGCTCAGAGTCCTGTAAGAAGTAAGGAGAGGAATTGTTTCTGCAGCTTCACTGTTTAATCCAAGTTGTGTTTGTTACAGGTGGTGTTTGGGAAACATTTACTGGCTCGTGTGCTTTGCCTCATAGTGCTCCCACTTGCCCTCTACACGGCTATGTTTGCTGTTCATTTTACAGTATTAAATAAAAGGTACTTCACAATGTTTTCTACAGAAGAAGAGTCAATTGTCTTTGCTTTGAATTAAAGGCTATTGATTATGTATTTCTCCACTTTCGGTGTCAGAAGCACAGCCACAAGCTGTGTCATTTTTTAATTCCCTTCCCAGACTCCTGCATTGTTCTAACAGAAAGGCTCTGGCCAAGCTGGCAGTGAAACTGAATTTTAATTTGACACTTTCTGAAATGCCAAGCAAGTAAACTAACCAAACTCTCTGTCTCCTTTTCCTCCCCTCTCTTTCCTGGACCTGAAAATGTTTCAACTCCATTCTTTGTCATTTTGTAATTAAAAAAAAGTCATTGCATTCATGAAAAATGCTTTGGCTGTGATAAAAAAAGCCAAGTCTCTGTGTGCCCAAACCCAAAGGGAAGGCTCTTCTCTGAGCGTCTGCAACCGAGGGATGCTTTTTTATAAGAGAAGAGCACAACAGCTGTTGAGATGGCCAAACAGTGTTTTCCATATACCAGCATTAAGAAATGTGAATATGCATTTCACTATAAAAAAACAGAATATAAAATAAGTTATTTTTCAGTTAAAGTCAACTGGTCTTACCATTAAACTCTTAGCAGAAATAAGACTAAAGGAGAGTCTTCATTATATGTATCCTTACAATGGATCAATTTATTTGTTGTAAGAACACTTAGAGATCATTATGGTGCTTTGTGCAGTGGCAGCACATGTATTTTTGTGACCTCAAGTCCTTACAACTCTGGGCAATTTCCTGCAAGACTGTCTTTATCTACTCTGATTCACAACATTAGAGATGTGTGTATCTAAAGCAGCTGCATTAATTCTTCTGATGCCCCATCTGGTTTTGTTGTTTTCTTCTGTAAAAACAATTTGATAACACATGACAGAGGTTTGTATGCCTGTTTAGCTCGACTTTGAATTGTCACGTTCTTTGCTTTCTTTTGCAGTGGTCCTGGGGATGGTTTCTTCAGTTCAGCATTTCAGTCCCAGCTCATCGGGAACAATCTTCATAACGTCTCCATTCCAGAGCGTGAGTGCCCAAACAAATAAACCACTCTCAGTGTGCATGGGCGTTTAAATAAAAATGCCATCTCCTGTGACTCAGTGCAGGACAGTGCAGATTATGCTTTCATGGTGGTGCTTAGATCCATGATGTTCCTCTGTGCAGTTTTGTGTATTGATAGAAAAGAAAAAGGTTGAATGTAACACTGTGTTCAGTGCATGGTCACCAGCTGTTTCATCATACTCCTTCAAGAGAAAAAGATGCCATTTTGAGGGATTTGACAGTTTTGCGTGCAACCATCTTACTATTTTTTGACCTTATGTTGCTTGAGACAACAAAAATGTGTTTGTCCTGTTCACCATAGGTTTGTAGGTATTCAGATGTGGGATTTGTTTTCAAAACCTGTGTAAATGAGAACTGTCAACTTGTTTATCCCAATGCAACCCAGTGTATCCCTGGTCTGCATTGTAGCTGTGTTGTATTCAGCATGCATATACACTTAGGGGAAAGATGGCTCTTTGGTATTCCCTAATCATCAGGTTGGCTAGGGACTACTGAGTCTTTAATGTGGTTTAACTTTCTGATATTTCATCTTTTCTCTGGCTGTTCCCTGCTCCAGAGCAGCTGCTGGGAGAGCATCGGGTCTGTTCTCCAAGACTGAGTTCCCTCACTTGTGTTGGGAGGCTATAAAGCCAGGATATCAGCTCCACTAACTGGTAGCTCAGCTTGCCTCCCTTCCCTCTTGTATTGCTGTAGTGGTTGGTGATGGAGTGCTTCAGAGTAGTCATGTGCTTTTCAAACTTGATCATGCTTTAATTCGACCATATACTCTTAGGGAAAGCTATCTCAAACCTCTCATTATCGAAATTACATACAGAAGAACTAGTACTTCTGTTTATGTTAAAAGTCAGTGGGAGAATTATAAGTGTTTCAGCCAAATGTTTTGTAATGGTTTCAGTGAATTGTGGTTGGGGATGGAAGCTAAGCTTGCAATGAGTCCTGTGGAGTAATGTGTTAAACAGAAAATGAGCTTCATCAAAATGAAGCAGGAGAATGCAGGTCTAATTGGAGCACTGTAGACTAGCTGGGAGACATACTTAGAGGAGAGCTGCCTTATGCCTTTTTTCCTCCTTCCTTCTCTTACAGACTTGGCATATGGGTCTGTGGTCACAATGAAGAACCTTCGGATGGCAGGGGGATACCTTCACTCCCACTGGCACCTCTACCCAGAGGGCGTTGGGGCTCGTCAGCAGCAGGTCAGTGTGCTGTGGTGGTATTGCCTGTGACTGCAACCATTGTCTTGCTCTGAGCAATTTGTCTTTGCATTTAGTACTAGGGGCTGTTGTGACAGGAGCTCTGTGTTTGCCCTGCCTCTGTTACTCCCTCAGTGCTTCAGCTGTTCGCTTGGCTTGGAAGTCTGACTAAAAAGGAACCTTGAAGGGAGCCTACCACACTGCACCAGGGGGGTGACTTACAGTAATAAGACTTTGCTGTAATTCAAGACCACCCTCCATAAATGGAGGCCAAGAGGACTTCAGAATAGTCTTCCATAATGAAAGTTACCTCAAGAAAGCTTGTAAAATTTATGTTTAAAGCAAATACATTACCTTATAGGTTTTGTTGCTCTACATTAAAAGCAAGGGACTAGAACGGTTGTGTATTGGTTTTACTCCAGCCTCTGGCCTCTATGACCTTACATGAATTCCTCTCTTTTGTGCCTTGCTTTCCCTATCTGTCACCAAAGAATTTGTAAGGCTGTGCTCATTAAATTAGGTATCTGTACATTTGTAAGCTAATGTAGCCATAATGAAACTATCTGAACAAAGGGCTTCTCATTAAATGATTATGCAAAAAGTGAAAGTAGAAATCAATCCCTAATTAAATACTATAAAAATTAATTTCTTTTTTTTTGTTCCATCATCATCAACCTTTACAAGTCTTTGCCACTTCTGCACCTTTCCCAAGATATATTTTGCAGTTTGCATATCAGTGTCTAAAAATTGTTCTGAGCTCCTTGAAAGAAGGTTGCCAGAGAAACACAAATGTTTGGTTTTTAACTTCATTCTATCTCTGTGGTGAGGAGGAAGTTTTCAGAAATTACAGCTTTGTCTCAATCTTCTTTTCCTGCTGTTCATCACAATCAAAATGTCTAATACTCTCATGTGGCATTGATGTTTATTGCAGTAGGTGGAGATGTCATACCAAAACTGGCCCAAAGATAGGCCAAATTCAAGTGCAGAGCATGCTTTATGACACTAAAAGCAGGGAAGGGGAATTTGGAGAGGGGTCTGATGAGAGTTCATTGAGGAAAGTGGGAAGTGGTGGAGATTTTCCCCTATGCTCCCTGCTCTGGTAGGACAAGGAGGGATTCTGAAAGAGTTTTGGGGCTCTAAGAGGAGAAGGGAATGTAGAACTTGGAGGAGATTTAGGAAGGAAAAAGTGATCTCTCTGCCTCCACCTTTTCTTCTTCTTATGATGGCTTAACCTCAAGGTATGAGGCTCTACCTCCAGCTATCCCTTTTTCCCCACCCTCAGACAGTCCTCTGTGTTCTACTCCTCGCCCACCCACTGGGCCATCTGCTCCCACTAGAGTGGGAGGCACAGGTCTGGGCTAGGGTCCCACAGAGTAGGGCTTGCTGTTGCTGGAAGAGGAGAGTGAACAAGGGGGGCACAGTTCCTCTTGCTCTGGGGAGCAGCACCCTGAAATAAGATGGTCTCCCATGTCCATGGTAGCAGTAGGTGCACTTACTCTCTGTGAGGCTGAGCAGACTGGCCAGGATTAGCTGTGTAGCATGTGCAGCTGTAACAGATGATCCCTGAATCCTTCTTACCTTGCCTGGATCTTTTGGCAGAAGTATGGTTGTCACAGCCTATTGTCATAAATCTCTGCTGCCTGTGAAACCAGTGCTGCTTCCGTCTTCTGGTTGTGGTCAGTGATTATTCAAGAGTTCTTGTTTTTTGTTATCCTGTTGTAGAAGGAGCCACTGAAGTAGAGTGAGAGGAGGTAAACTGTATGGTGGGAGGCTGTTACTCATGATGCATGTGAATTGCCATGAAATGTACTACTTCTGAGCAGAAGGGATATACTGGCTAAGAGGGGTGATGTGGGTTAAGGAGTGGCCCATAACTGACTTTCTAGGGGGAACTATCATGCAAGTAGTCCCAGGATTTCTGTATTATTGGCACATTCATTTGGGACTTTGATTTGCTGGTGAATGTTTGTCTGCTATCACCAGCTTTTTTTCTTGTTTGGTAAAACAGTTGATGTTGTCCTTTCAGGTCACTGCCTACTTACATAAAGATTTGAATAACCTGTGGATTATAAAGAAACATGATTCAGATGCAGGTAACAAATACCAGTAAAGTGCCTTTTATAACTGCTGCTTCAGTTTTTCACATAAATATTCTGAGTTCCCTCCAGGGCAGAGTATCCTTCACAGATATGAGAGGGAGAGGAGAAGGAATGGAGGGAAACTGGCTCCATCTTGATTTACGTTATGTGTGTCTACTTTATTTTTTGTTCTTCTCCAGATTGTGCCGTTGAAGTAAATAAGCTTTTCTCAGCTGAAGGTTGCATTGACAATTTTTCAGCTTGGTAGGGCCACAAATAACAGCAGATAGGAAATTAGTCTGAACTCAGTATTTTTTGCAATCTGTTATTGAGGCTAAGAGTCCTGGGGAAGTTGGATCCTGGTACGTTCTGGTACATTGTGTTTAACAGATTTTTGTAGATGATTGCTTGGGACAAGATAAGAGTACTGCACGTGACAGTCTATGGTTTGTATGTACATCTGTTGTTTTAGAATATTATGTAGTGTAGCTGAGGCGTGTTTGGTCTGGCAGAGTTTACTTTTTTTTTAGCCTGCCACACGTGTATATAAAAATTAAGAACTGTCTAAACAACAAAAAATGCAAATAACCTAGATGTTAAAAAAACCCACCTGTAACCAGTGTTGCAGGAGTCATTTATAGGTCCTTGGAGTAGCCCTCAGAGCTAAAGCCTAGAGCATTGTTTTACATCTGGCTTAGAGGTGACACAAAGTTGTTTGCTTATATTATGCTTGAGGCATGAGCATTAACAAAAAACCTTCTAAGACCCTGATATGTTTGTCAATACATTGATATGATTAGTTTGTCTTCCTTCAGCAGATCTGTCAGACCCCTCGAGCCCTGTGGAGTTTGTGAGGCATGGAGACATTATTCGTCTGGAACATAAAGAGTAAGGATGATTTCTGGGATTCAAAGGGATTGCGTGATTGTATAGAACTGGTGGAAGAATTGTCCTGCTGGAGTCGATGTGGTTAGGCCAGCACAAGCAGGCTGCCTGACAGAGGTATCTGTATATCTGCACTTCCAGTGTGAAGTTTGTACCACCCCAGGGCGTTGGCTCCGAACCTCTTTGGAAGGAATTCCAGATTCAGTTTGAAAACTCTGACAACAAGGTTCAAAAGTTTGAATTTTTATTTCATTTCAGAACTTCTAGAAATCTGCACAGTCACCAGCATGAGGCTCCCCTGACGAGGAAGCATTTTCAGGTCACTGGCTATGGAATAGTAAGTGAAGGCAAGATAAAACAAAAGCTCCTTCTTTTGGGAAGAGTTCATATTATGACAGGGGAATTTACTGCTGCTTCTTTTAGTTTGTTAGCCAAGGTGATAGATGGGCATCTCCCATCCTGAAGGAAAAACTGATTTAGTGTGAAATGACTTATCTCGTATTTAAGGTCTGTTTAATGTGAACAGAGATAAAAGAGTAATTTAAACTTTTACTGCCTGTCTGGCTTTGGCAGCACTGAACTCCAGAAATGACAATCTGAGCAACTTTGAAGTTGCTCTGACACATATTATTTTATGTATTTGGCCTTGTCACATAGAAAAGTGCCTTTTTGAAAGAATGATGACAGAATTTTGAATCATGAAAATGAAATTTGCTTTGTGGGCTGAATTTCTAAATGCAAGGATCTGTTGCCTAAACCCCTTTTGTGAAGCAGCCAAGTTAACCCTGTTTATGCTGTAAGTCTGAGCCACAGTCAAGTATGAATTGTAAGAAAAAAAATTAAAGTTGTCAAGATAAACATGTGTTTGTGAATGGTTGCTCATGTGTAGAATGATCTTCTGATGGGGAATCTCTTCTGTGAAGTGTGAGTGAGAACAGTCTGAGCTAGTTTGTTTAGCTTTGCTGCCAGTAGAGTTTCAGAATTTCCTATTTGCAATGCTTCAATTCTGTGTCTTCTAGTTTGGGGTTTTTTTTTTGTTTCCTTTTTTCTGTTTTTGTGATTGATTTTTTTTCTGTAATGGTATGTTTGCATGATAGAATGGAACAGGAGACTCCAATGATTTCTGGCGGATTGAAGTGGTGGGCAGAAAGGCTGGGAAGCTCATCAAAGTCCTACGGAGTCAGATCCGGCTAATCCATGTGGCCACAGGGTGTATATTGGGCTCTTCTGGAAAGACTCTCCCAAAATGGTAAATAGTTTGTAATCCCCCTACACCCCTGCAAGGCCTTGAGCTGACATGTTTCTTTACTCAATGGTACTTTTAAACTAAGCAATAACCACATTTCCTGCATTTCTTTAAAAGAATAAAAATGTAACTAGCAGGGACTAAAAGTATAACCAGAGGGCAAGATCTGGGTTAGGGTTATGCAGTCTGGTACAGTAAAGGTATACAACTCTGAAAATTAATATCCCTTACTCAAATCCAAGAGTGGCATGGACATAGATATTGCCATCTGGAAAGTCCAGAAGGGGATGACACATGTGTTCTTTAAGTCCCGTGTTATCCTTAGAGTTTACAAAAATTGCTAGAAACTGGGGCAGTTCATGCTGTTCTGTACCATAATCATCAAAAGTGCTTTTTATTGATGTTAATTTTCTTGGTTTTACATGCAGCATCTGAAGCAAGGGCAATGGTTATAAGCTGCTACTGGCAGGGGTTGGGGTTTTGTATGTCCTTGAATTACATATCTTCATCATTAAAATTACATGTATACTGACACCCAGACTAATGGCAAGCAAGCTGCCATATCTTCAAAGCTGTATTGCATGGGATGCTAACATGGATCTCAAAGCAGCAGGCTGTGTAGTCATGTTGCTGCTGTTTCTAGAGCTGCCTCCATTACTGCTAGCTTAGATTTCCCTTCACTGTGCTATGGTAAACTGGAATATAAGGAATCCTGTGGATGCTGAATCATAGTGAGTGCAAACAGGTACCTCTGGTGACTGCCTGGTCAGGAATGCAAGTGCCAGTTAGACTTCACCATAAAACTAGGCTCACATATAAGCAGTGTGTTTGGTTTTAAAAAAAAAGTCAGTCTCTGTCAAGAGCGTTCAGAAAAGGTTTTGATTTGTTTTTTTTCCATTAATACAAACTTACTGTGTGAATGGAAGTTACTACCACAACATACTGATGATAGTAAGAGCTAAGGGAAAAAAACACTTGTTAACTGCAAATAAGGATGGTTAGAGTATATTGGATTTTTATATTTGTTTTTAGTTTAAAGCGTAGTAATTACTGTCCTTCAGAGTAAGGTAATTAATTAGTGGGTTCGTTAATTAATTAGTGAAGTCTACTAAGTGGTGATTGACAGAAAATTCCTTATTAATCTATCACATTACTGTAGGGCTTAATGCACTTTCTCCCAGAGTCTTTGATGTGACCTGCTAGAAATAGGGTGACAGACTAAAGAACAGTTACTATAGTACAGCTGTTGTAGGCATGGGTTGACTTAAATTAATGATGGTGGGTTTTTTCTGCAGGGACTATAAGGATTGAATTGAAGTAGTTTCTAGTTGCCAATGTGCATCATTTTCAAAAATCGCACCTGTGGACCTAGGGTTTTTTAGATGTCCAAAATTAAAAATGTGGTTCAAATATTCAGTAGAATTTTGATGTTGGCTGCATTGCAAATCTGTTTTGGTTTCTGCATGGTTCTTAGAGCATGTAAGGATGCACCTTCTGAGGTTGTGTGATAGGGTGGGTGTTACGGAGAAGTATAAAGCTAAATGGGGAAAAATTAGACAGGAAATGACAATACTGAGTGTTCTTGTGGGGTAGTGGTTAACTGTTCTGCTGTTCCTCAGGGGTTGGGAACAAGTGGAAGTCACCTGCACACCATACCTGAAGGAGACTCCCAATTCCCTCTGGAACTTTGAAGATCATATTAACCCTAAATGTAAGTAATTTACTTCATTCTAGTTTGAGGATGCATTATGGTTTGCTGTTAAAGGAAGTGATAAGCTATCAGGTGACAATAACTGGCATTCAGCATTTGGAATTTGTGTGTTTCTTCCCAGCTTAAGTGCAAACTTCCTGAACTTGGGCCATGCAGAGATGCAGAGCCCTTTTCTGTTTCATTGTTTGTACTGCAAGCTGGTGATAATGCTTGAAGTGTAGTGGAAGTATAAAGACCTTTTTAAGGATTTTGAGATCTTCCTGGGTAGCACTGCAGTACGGGCTGTTATTTTTAGCATTTTTGGTTTAACTGGGAATTATTGTCATTGATGTATGTCATACACGTTTCAATGATTTTTTATAAAAAACAGGATCCACCATGTTTTGCTGTACTTTTTTCCTTTGCTTACTGGGGACATGCTAAATAATGACTTTGCAATACCACCAAGAAATGAATAGTGTGTGACAGAGATGCAAGTTTGCCAATAATGACAGATGGACCTTGGAGCGTCATCCAGGAGTTACATGATTCACAGCCTCATTTGGCCTAAGTTATTCAACACAATTTTCATTGCATGAATTGCAGGTGATTTGAGCTGAGTGCTTCATTCTTTGAGAGTAACTGTATGCAAGCCAAAGGAGAGAAATCCTAGGCTCTTGACTGAGTAGAATTTCTTCTTCTCTTGTAATGCATTTTACATTCCCACACTTGAGACTCATTTAGAGATATACAGCAGCCTGTGAAGTATATGTCTCTAATTTCAGCCAGAAATACAATTCTGTTCTTTTTGTGGAGTTCTCTCTATTTCTCTTGCTCCTGGAAGTAAAGGGGGAAACTTAGGAGTACATCAATTGTAAAATTGACTGGGGAATACTTTTGACTGCAAACCTCTGTGTTTAGAATAGGAATGAATTGCATAAAGAATTAAAAGTTTCTGGAAGCAGATTTGTTGCAGGAGGAGATAATTTAGTTTGTTATGAAAGATGCAAATAAATGTAGATAATAGAGGTGTCTAATCTCTTTTTCTCTCCTTTTCTGAAGTGCCCAATATCAGCCTGGATGTTTTGAAGCCCTCTTTTGCAGAAATTCTGTTAGAGTCCCACATGGTTATGATTCGGGTAGGATATAATTAATTCTTGATTGTAATTTTCTTCCTCCTCTCTCTTGCATCAAAAAGAAATAGCACTTTCTGAGAGACCTGGGTGATGGCTGCAAGCTTGGGCAGAATTTACATGTCCAAGCAACCTAATTGAATTTATACTTGTAAAAAGAGATAGTCTTGAAGCTAAATCTTTCAAGTCCAAGTTTGGAAGCATTAGACTTAATGCCTGGCTTTGCTGTTGGTGTGATCTAGCTACAGCCTAGTTATGTAATACTTTCCCTACCTTCCTGGAAGGTTTTAAAGTAAAATTAGTATTTGTGAAGCAGGAGGATATTAGAGTGGTCAAAGTCAGGAAAATTAGCTAAACAGACACTTAGGAGAACAATTAAGTGTTTGGATTGAAAAAGGAAAACTTCTGATCTTTTTTAATGTTCATCAGGGTGCTGCGATTTCTGGTTTCTTCTTTATCTCTGAATATATTAAAAAAACCAAAACAGCAGACTTAATATTTTCAAGGTGAACTGCTTTTGCAGTCTTTTCTCCGTGATCATTCTTTGTGGTCTTGGCCACAGCCTTTCTGCTTCCAGCTCCATAATCCTTCATCTGAAGAATGAGAAGTTACTATTTTGATAAAGGAGTCTCGAGTTTTCTTTGCTGCTGTTTGTAAAGTTCTTCTCAGATTTTTAAGAGAAAGAAAGTAGTCAAGCAGATTATTGTTAGCGCTTGTAAAGTGGTATTGTAAAGTGTTTCCATGGCAATCAGTGATAATATATCTCGGGTAAGGAAGCACCTGCATGACTTTCCATGGAAATAATCTTTGTGAAGCCTTTTTTTTCATAGTGGAAGGAAACCTGTCACAGTAGTCTCTTAATGAACAAAGGTCTTGCTTATGCAACATGTGTCCTCAGTGACAGAAAAGCTGGAGAAGAGAAATGAGAGAATACTGTCTCTTATGGTACTCAAAGGATATTTTCACTTGCACAGTAATATTAAAACATTCATTGTCTTCATTGTGACCCACTGTGGAAGATGATGTGTTTACATAGATCAGGAAAGAGCTTTCACTCAGGAAGAGTATTGATGTATATTTGTGTACACAGACATTTCTGGACAGACATTGCAGCATAACTGTCTGCTTATATAAATTTTGTGTTGGCTTATCTGTAGGGAAACAGTGGCCTCAAGCCAAAGGACAATGAAGTTACATCCAAACCTTGGCACTGGCCCATCAACTACCAGGTATATTGATCAGTCCACCTTCCTATTTTCAAGTGCTTTTGCAGGGCCTCTAGAAATATAGCACCTCTTAATTGCATTGAAGATGCAATTGGACTGATGAATATCTTATTTTACTCCCTTCTGATCTCTTTCCTCAGGGCCTGCGTTTTTCTGGTGTCAATGAGACGGATTACCGTGTTTATTTGCTGGGAAACCCAGTAAGTTGGAGTGGGAGGTTCCAAGCCAACGTCTTTAGCAAATTTGGGCTTAGTCTTGCTTCTGCCAATGGCAGTGTTTCTCTTCCTTCTCCTCCTTTTGGACTGTCTCTCTTATTGTACTCTTAAGAATTTGCATGAAACTTTCTATTTCCTCCCATACACAAATGTTCACCATAAAGTCCCAAATCTTTCTTTTTTTTCCTATGTAGGTGATTTGGTGGTTAAATCTGGTCACTATGGGGTTATATCTTCTGATAACAATTTGCACTGCAGTGGCACTGAAGAGGGGTGTCCAACTGACATCTGAACTCAGAGGTGAGATCAGTCTTCTTTTTCATACATGCCTTTTGCAGGTATCTTAAAAGTGTGTGGATGGCAGGACTTTGTCTGTCAAGGGTGGGAAAATCACTGAGCTTGGATTATTGAGCAGTATCCACAAGGAAAAGAGTGGGACCTTCATATATTAGATAGTTTAACAGTGAACAGCACAGATCTTCAACAGAAGTACTGCAAGGCTACAAGGGATACAGGCCAGTTGGATCAATGTCTTGCTATGAAGCTCTGCATGTTCTCTGTACTGCTGTAGTATGCAGTTTTAAAACAAGAAATGTTTCCTCATCTTTATGCAAAGCAAATGACAAATGCAAGAGATATAATAATTCTTTTTTTATGTCCAATACCAAGGTTGTAGAGCTTTTCACAAACCCTAATAAGTCATACTTTGACTATTCCAGTTTACATCAGCGGTTGCTTCCTTTTGCAGATCTCCTTGTGGGAAGTGAATTTGAAAACGTGATGGGAAACTACTCAATTATTGAATAAGTTATTGGCTAAGCTTTATGTAGACACCAGAGGTCTCGGTCCCTTCCCCAGGCTCTGAAAGCTAGGCAATATTTCTTTGCAGGCAAAGTGATTTTCTGGATGGCTCATAGTCTTATTGCAGAGACAATAAAAACCATCAGTAACTGGAACAACCTAATTAGTCTGATACATATCCTGAGAAACTGCACATTTGGTGTTAACATACAGCATGATCAACCTCCTGCCAATCCCTTGAGACTTATCTCTTTGTATATCTTTTCTGATAACTGTTCTGAAAAGTGTTTATATGTTTATAAAGAATGCAGTTAGAATTTTGCAGAGGCTTGAAGCAATTTCAGACCAATACATGATTTCCTGCAAAGATAGTTCCTATTGAGTTTACTTAGTGTATTAAAGTTTAAAAATAGGAACTGTAGCTGAGTTTTTCTCTGCTGGTCTGTATATTTGTGTTCCAGAATTGTCCAGAGTTGTGCTACGTGGTGGAGGGCAGATCGCACTGGGTTGGCTCCTTCATTACCTCCCTTTTTTTATGATGGGACGAGTTCTCTACTTTCACCATTACTTTCCTGCCATGCTTTTTTCCAGTATGTTGACAGGTAAATACTAGAGTCTAGGAAAAGACAAGGTGGGGAAACAGGTGAAATTCTGTTAAATTTTATGTTTTCAGACTGAAAAGTTCATTATTTTTAAAGACTTTCACTTGCTTGTGCAAAGTGTTTGAAAACATTGACTAATTCAAAATGTTTTTCACCAAGCAGCTTGCAGTGCCAGATTGTCTTTTTTTTTTGTTTTTTTTTTACCACCCCAAAGAGGCAGTCATGGCTAGTGCTTAGGGCATTTGGATTTAGAAATGGGATTCCTATTCTCTGCTGTTTCATTGTATATATATGCTTTCGTACCAGGTACTTCCCTTTGTTTGCTTCCCCCACTTTTCTGTCCTGTGTGTTTATAATTTGGTCTTGGTAGTTTTTCCTGTGATTTTGTACCAACTTAGTTATGATCTGAGGCCCAGATCTCTTTTTTATTTATTCAAATGGAAAGGTGGGAGAAAAAGAGACTTCTGCTGATAGAAAACCATCTCTATAGTTCTGAAGTTTACCAAGGTAAATGAATTTAAAAATTGGTATGGTCTTCTGGTGTTAACAGAGCTTTGTCAGCCCAGTCTATGAATGTAGCAGTTCAGTTTTTCTCCTGACTCCTACGTCTTCCTTCTCCTAGGAATTACCTGGGATGCACTACTGAAGTTCTGTGCTGGGTTCTTGTCACCCAGCACTACAGCTAGAAAAGTATATGGAGGGGGTTTCCTGGCACTGGTTCTGCTAATCCTGTACAGGTGAGTGCTAAAAGCTGAACTTTCATGAATGTGTGACAGCCACCATCTCAGTGGAAACTGTACTGCCTGTTAATTATCCTTAGCCTTTGTCTCTCTTCTCTGCTGAATATGTCAGACATCCTCAGGCCTGATCCTGAACCTTCAAATTCAATTAGATTCAGCATCTGTGTCCCAGTAATACTTTCCAGAACATTTTTTCATTGCAGGGAATCTTCCTTTTATCCTAGCACACAGTGTGAATGCTCTGTTTTCCTCAAAACCCAAACTCCAGTGGTTTTTGATTCTAGTCCCAGTGATTGTGCCATAGTCCTCAAATACAGGAAAATTTTTCATTGCTGTAGGTTTTATCAGCTGGCTTTTCCCCAGGGCTGTTGGTTTCTAAGAGAAAATACCGTGTGTGATAAAACGATGTGCTATGTTCAGCAGAGATTAGAAGGTCCCCAGTGGAGCTTAGAGCAGCCCAAAGACAAGGATTCAATAGGACATCTGTATAGATTAACGTGCTGCAAAGTTCTTGAGACAGAAAACTGTGCAGTACATGATGGGCATTTGGTTTCTTTCCACAGCTTCTACCTCTTCCATCCTCTGTCCTATGGGATGATAGGACCCATGGCCTCCGATCCTAGCAGCCCCATGGCAGGGCTCCGGTGGATGGACTCCTGGGAGTTCTAGAACCAGCGAAAGAACCCTGGGAACAGTGGATGAGAAGCATGAGATCTGCTACCTGTTGGGCTGATTCTGGTGCTTTGAAGACGTGTGACTGTAAAATGCCCACTCTGGAGAACTCTGGGTATAGGTAGCTCTGTTGCTTTGGCATTTGTTTGCACTGTCTGCATTGGAATAAGCAGAGGTTGAGAAGGTCCCCTTAAATTAAAAGACTCATATCTTGAATCCTTAGGTTATATTCATGGACAACTGGCTGCTTAAATGTCAGTCCTTCTGAGCAATATATACCAGTCAAACAGCAGTGGCATTCCAGCAGTCAGAGCAGTAGAAGCTGGAGGCTGTCTGTGGTTGCTTGTACACCTGTGTGTGTGTGTCTTCCTTCTTGCACCATGACAGTTCGAAAGTCAGAAAGTGTCTGAGAACTTAGGACTTCTATCGTGATGAACAGCCAGTCTTACGGTGAGGTTTTTGAAAGCTTCCTGTATCTGGGGATCTCCATTCTACCCTGCCCTGGCTGTCTGCAGTTTTTTTGTTCTGACCCTGAATTTTTAGAGTTTGACTGAAAGGGGTCTGATTGAAATTTGAGTCACCGTGCCTTGCCTGTCTCTCAGGCCCTCTGCAGGCAGAGGTGGAAATTGTTTTGCCCTGTATACTGCCTTGCTTTCTGATCGCCTTTAATCATTTATAACACTCACCTAGCAGGCCTCTTTCCACAGCCAGACTGTTCCAGCTCAACACTTTGTAGCTTCTTTGCAGTTCTGTCTGAAACTGCCAAGGAAATTACAGTGGAAATGGCAGATGATTTATTCTCAGCCCCAGTAGGCTGTGGAGACCAGCATGTGGGTGAACTAGATATTGAAATGATAGCTTGGAAATTTTACAGACAGCTGTCATTCAGCTTTTGATCCCAGCTATTTCAGCGCCAGTACATGTGCTTTTAGGGCAAGGCTTCATCTTAATGAATGTGGCATTTGCAAAACCGGCTGCTGGTGCCAAGATATCTGCACACTGTATTCCCATATTGAAAAAGTTCCCTCTCATAGATTGCTGAACATCAAATTACTGTACTGAAGGAAATGTGAGGCCAGGCAAAAGTTCTTTGTCTGTTAAGTATCAAGAGCCATTGAATATTGAATCCATCCCTTCCAAGAAAATGAAATTCTGTTTATATGGTGCCTTTGTCCTGTGTTAGGTCTATTTTTGTAGATGTTCCTTTTATTCCATCTCCTACTCTTCACCCAGTTTCAATTTCTTGTCACAGTTCAAGATGGTACCTCGGAGCATCCAGCATGAATGACACTTAGACCACAGCTATGTTCCTATCTCAAGAACTAATGTTTGAAAACCTCTTTTGTGTATGTTTCGGTGAACTCAAGCCTTCCATTTCAGAGTTCTTGCCCTGCTTCAGAGCCTTGCATCAAAATTACAGGTAGAGGGAGAACAGCGGGTGAGCGTGTCTGCCTTTAAACATGAACTGTGCATTTATTTCTCTTATCAAATCTTGAATTCTAGTGTATTTTCTACCACACAGAAGTGCTGCATTAGCATAGTTGTTCTGTGAGGAGGACTAGTCTCCAGTCAGACTTGCTTTCATTCCTCTGCAATAAAGATTCATAGGATTGTTCAGTAAGGCAGCTGCTTGCTATTGTGAGACTCTGGCTTGGTATGTCACATCTCTCCAGAAGTGGACTCCTATAAATACTAACTCCGATGGGATGGACCTGTGCTTTTGATTCTAAAGGTTTTGAGTTAATCACCTGCTGGTCATACATGGTGGGAAGTCATCACACTAATTGGCTACTAGGTTTGATGATTCTTTTCCACTTGTTATTGCAGAAAGTGCTCCTACCTGCATGAACCAAGGGCTCGCAGAGGTGATACATAGGCAATAAGCATGAGGGAGAAGGCTGCAAACTTCTTCAGATCCTGCTTGATCTGACAGCAGCTGTTAAATGTTAACTGTTGGCAATGTGGAAGGCAGACAATGCAGTGCTGCCTTTGTAGCAGTGGGATTCAGCATCTTCCACTGTTGGTGAGATTATTAACTTAATGCTTTGCTTACCTGAATATGAGCTTTCCCTAGGGTAGTCCCATTGCCATGGGGAGGATTTGCCAAAAGAGGTGATAAGAGCCATAATTTAAAGTGCAGAGTTTTTTCCAGCACATTCAATCACACACTTGCCCTTAGCATTAACAACAAAAAGCCCTAAGAAATGTGAGTATTTTGGAATGACAGTCTCTAAAACTCTTTATTCATCAAATTAAACCTGTGGGAATGCAAAAATTGAGTCAGTAGCCTTGATTCCTTCAGTTATTATGAAGGGGTCAGCTTTGTAGAAGTTGACTGAGGAAGATCAACGAGTCTGTTCCTTGGCCAGGGTCCCTCCATCCTTTATTATTAATCTTTCGGATGTGGATTGGCAGCTGAGTGCTAAAGGTGACAAATGTCATGCTCCCATCCCACCTTCCTATACACCAGCCTAGCTTCTGTTTCAATACAGAGGTTTATTTCTTTTTAAGGCTGTCATTTCAGAAATTCTCTGAGAGCACTTGATTGACATTGAGACTAATATGTTTCTGAGGACTTGTGTGCTGGTAAGGGGATGGAGGCATACAGTGAAAAAAAGTCTAGCTATTCCACAAGAGGGAGCAACTTCCAGCAGAACATTTTTTTTTCTTTTTTAATCTGCAGTTTAAAGGATTGAAAGGTCTACACTGAAGTCTAGAGGGCAGATGTTTCCTCTGTACCCTGTGGACTCCAGGGGCTGGGTTTTCAAGTATGTGTAGGTTGACGTAGCTCTGTCTTCTTTCAGGAGGAAAATACTGAAAAATTGGTTTTTTAGAACTTGACCTTCAATATTTGCTGCTTAAAACGTGTCAGGCCATAGCTGGAGCATAATAGTAACTGATATTTTGTGAGCTCAATAAAACACAACAATTGGGATTCCCTTACTCACTATCTTAAAATGTTTGAGTGGTACAAACGTGAGGCAATGCGCTTTTCTTTCTGGATGGAATTTAGGCTGCTTCAGTTCTGCTTTTCCAGTTGTGCTTGTGGAATCAGTTCAGGTTCGTTTTGAGGACTACTTATTAGTCTTCTTCATCAGTCAGGTGGAAAATGGCTAATGGTGCTTTCTGGGGCCAGAAGATGCAGTTCTCTGGAGCAGGTGCTCCCTTTGAACTTTGCCAGACAGGGCTGCTTTTATCACTGACAAAGTATTTCATCAAACTGTATCCATGGATTCAAATCATGAAAAGCTGCAGGCTACCGTGTTCCTTCCTTCAAATTCTGTTTTGTATGTAAACTCAATTTTCAACTCCTCAGTCTTTGAAGGATCGTTAGAGGGCCTCTAGGCTCATCTAGCTTTATCCTAGACAATCCATCCATCTTAAAAGGTTTCTGTTAACAGTCACTTCAGGACATCGATACACACACATCTCTTCCAGCAGCAGGGACTGGCCTGTTTCCGGGAACCGGACTGCTTGTGCTATGAGACAGGGTTGTGACTGTGAGGAGGATTTGAATGGAGATTTCTGTGTCAAGGTTGTCCTTGGTCCAGTTGGAGGACTTTGTGTCATCACTGCTTACTGTCATTGTTCTCAGCCCTGTGGGTGTGAGAGGCATCACCACTCTCTTGTCTGTGTAGGGTTTTCTTTTTGCATCACCCTGAAGCCTTCTTTTTCCAGGATAAACAATCCCAATTCTCTCAGCCTTTCCTCAAAGGAGAGGTGCTTCATTCCTCTGATCAACTTGGTAGTCCTCCTCTGGACTTGCTCCAACAGGCCAATGCTCTGTCTGGGTTGGGCACCCCAACATCTCATTGGGTCCCATAGACTTGTGCACATTCAGCTTCCCCAGGTGGTCATGAACCTGATTTTCACTTACAATGGGAGGGTCTTTGCTCTTCCAATCCCCGTCCGGCTCCCCATCCACTCAAGGGATGTGAGAAGAGAGATTGTCCTCCTTCCTTCTGCTTCTTCAAGTATGCCCAAAGTACAGGGCATGTCTTTGCTTCCCCCAGTTTGCAGTCAGTGCATCCATTTCATACAGGTGCCTGAATAAGGAGTAGGACAAGACATCTTGTAGCATTTTGAGTAGATGAATATTTGTCATCTGAGTGCAAAACCAGAACCTTGTTATGGAAAGGCAAACAAATGTGTTATTTGACAGTTCCCTTCTGTTTCTCCTGAATCCTTCTGAGACACATTTTCAAGGGACTTGAGAGCAAATCAGCTGTTAATGTAGAAACACAGGCATTTACCTGAAATTCTTCATTGCCACACTTAGCAGCTTCCCTTCCATGCTGGGCCTGAGTGACTTGCCCTCTGTGTTGGCACTCTGTGCACAAACACTGTTTCCTCCTCTCAGGACCCTGCTGGCAGTGTGAAAATCTCCTTAGCAGTCTCCCATGTCTCTGCCAGCTGGGGAATGTAGCAAGTGATCCCACACATGAGCTATAGTGTGTCATGAAAAGCAAAAGTGTGTTGACTATTAGAACGTAAGGCTCTTTCCAGCTGGGAAAGGAACACTGAGAATAAGAACAACACCTCCATAGCATACTTGCTGTCTTTGGTAGGGGACTGTGGACTGCAAGCAGTCAGGACTGAAAATTGTCTCTGTCTTCTTTAAAGTACTAAGACCTTGGTTGCATGGTGGGTTGTGAGTTGCTTCACTTTTTAAACTTTTTTATGCTCTTTACTGTCAAGGGCTATGCTTGTCCTAAATAATATCTGAGGTGGTGACATATTAGCTACCACTGCTGCTGAATTTGTAATTGTTCCTAAAACTTTGCAAAGTGAGCTTATTGTATTTTACAAGAGGCACTGTTCAGAGCTGTCCTTGGAGAACTTGCCCTTGTCTGAGCCGGAGTTTGGAGCAGCAGTGAGAGGGATTCTTTTGTAATTCTGTCCTGTATCCTGAACCTGTATTACTAATGCTGTCTGTGTGTGTGTGTGAGTGCATCTGCTCATGAACTGAATGTCTTCTAACTACAGTGCAATTACTGTTTCATATAGTATGGATGGGAGAATGTTCCCTTAAGCTATAAATATGTTTTGTACAGGTGATAATGGAAAATGAGGTAGAATTTGGAATCTAATTTTGTAATAAATGCCTCTTCTTTGAAGCATTCTCTTTGTGTCTAGATGATGGGGTGAGTTTTTTCCCCTTTTCCTGTCTTCTTCACATACATGCTGGATGTAGCAACATGAACTTTAAATGGACTCATTGAAGAGTCTTATCTAGGGTAGTGATGATCTACATCAGCTTTTAGCACACAATTGTTGCTGGATTGCGATTCAAGGAGGTCAGATTTTACTGCAATTCAAGCAAGTGCTGGTAAGCACAGCAGGAAGTGAAACTGGTATATTTGGATGAGAATAAAGTATGTCTGTTGAAGCAGGTTTACTTCTCCCTATTAAAGACATCTTACGTTGTAAATATGTATATATCAGGCTTAATGGGTATTTTCATCAAGTTTCTGGTAGGTTACCTGTGAACACTTCATTTGCCAGATCAAGCACTTTATTAAGGAATCCGACATCTTTTTATAAGTAATTTTTGTGTTCAGTCTGTAGTGTCCATAACATCAGACTGGTGCACAGTTTTGTACAAATGAGGCCTTTGCTGTGAACTAAATGTGAGATTCTGTAATAAAACTGGAATGCTGAAAATCAGAATCTGACTCTACACCAGGCTGTAGTGAGAGGCCAGCATACGCTTTTCAGGATGGTGCAATAAGGGGTTGCTTCAGGTGAAACTAGATGGGGGAAACCAAAATACAGCCACCTCATCTGGGGCTACGCATTGATGCAAAGATCAGTGCTGGTGAAGAGCCAACCCATCTGTTCAGACGTGTTCCAAGGGCTGCTAAAGTAAAGCCAGGACAGCTAGGAACTGGACTGTGTCCTGTACAGGGTGATACAATAGGCTATTAAATGGTTTCTGAAAAGCCTAGTGACATCTTGTATTGCTTCACACTGTGCGAATTGGTCTTTGGATATTGTCTGATCAGGGCTATTGTTCTGGAAGGAAGGACTGTGGATACAGAAGCTGTGTACAGCTCCTTACAATGTAGGGAGACAAAGGAAAAAGAATGAAGTATTGTTTGGAAAATATGATAATATCTGAAGTAAAACTGTACTTCTCACTGCCTTCTAAAGGAAGAATGGCTTCTTTCTGCAGGTAAGTGATCTCATGTGGGTGTACACTGGTGACTGATTCTGATTTGTATTTGATTTGAACCTGCCAGATTTCTAGGCTTCTAAATTCCAGCCATCACCCTCTTACATGTTCCTCAACAAGAATGAGGCTTTTTTACAACCTGGTGTTTTAATACTGATTTTGTGTTCTGTCTTCAAGCTGCTTCCTTAATCTTCTGTTTTCTAACAGAACAGAAACATTCAATGCAAGTTGCTTCTTCTGGCCTTCTATTTCCCCTTCTCGTTTTCTTCAATTTACCCATATGATTTCCCAAACTGTACACTGTCTCCCAACATCAGTCTCCCCAGTTCCATATGCTGAAATAAATCTTCACTACACCTACCACTGCTGCCTGGTTTACATCCAAGGATTCTGGTTGTACATTTTGGAGTTGTTTTCTAATACACCATCACTGACTCCGTAACTGGCCCATGTAATGCATGGAATGGGTGTGTTCTAACAAGGGTAATGCTGTAAATTGCTTTGTCCATTTTTACCCTTGTTGCAGTCACTGCTTTATCTCTAGATTTCATCCAAAGCCGGTCATCCTGCTGTCATGCAGCTGACAAAAGGTAGTCTTCAGTCTTCATCCACCTGATCTGCCTTTTTTCACCATGAGGTAGTTATGAAGGACCTGAGTTTCTCCACTGACCAGAAGGGAGTTTAGATTACTTGCCCATATGAAAGCATCTGTGTTGGGTCAGCTGAGTCCCACCCTGATAGTGTGCTGATCCTTTGCATTGCTTTAGCAACAACTATTTGGTTATAAGGTGGAGAATGAAATGAGCTGAGAAGTGGGGAAAGTTGTTTAAGATGAGAATGTGAACGTGTATAAAATGGTACATCTTGTACTGGAAACCCTGTGGCCAGCAGGATGAGGGCAGTGATTGTCCCCCTGTACTCAGCACTGGTGAGGTTGTACCTTGAATTCTGTGTTCACTTTTGGGGTCACTCACTACAAGAAAGACACTGAGGTGCTGGGATGTATCCAGAGAAGGGCAACAGAGCTGGTGAAAGCTCTGGAGCACAATCTTATGAGGCATGGTTGAGAAAGCTGAGGTTGTTCAGCCTGGAGGAAAGGAGGCTCACAGGAGACCTTATTGCTCTCTACAACTACTTGAAAGGAGGTTGTAGACAGGTGTGTGTGTGGGGGGGTGTCAGTCTCTTACGTAACAAAGAACAGAACAAGAGGAAATGGCCTCAAGTTGTACAAGCGCAGGTTTAGGTTGGATATTAGGAAAAATTTCTTCACTGAGTTGGTGGTCAGGCATTGGAATAGGTTGCTCAGGGAAGTGGTGGAATTACTATCCCTTGAAGTGTTCAAAAAACATAGATGTGGCATTTGGGGACATGGTTTAGTGGTGAACCCAGCAGTTCTGCTGGGTTAACACTTGGACTCAATGATCTCGAAGGTCTTTTCCAACCTTAACAATTCTGTGATTCTATGATCTTTATTTAAGATTTATGAACAGTGTCAGAACAGCCAAATACGTGCAGTTCAAGTGCAGGTTCAGAGCAGCTGAAAAAAGTGAGTTTAAACAATTTGATAACTTCCAAGCAAAATCCCACTGGAAGCAAGTCTGAGGAGCAATATTTAAATAAAAGTCATTAAGAGCACAAGCACCAACTAGTCCAGTGAAAAGCAAGGCCAGGAATAGCCAAGGAAGCCAAAGATGAGAAGCTGAGTAAGAAGTTATTAACTTCAAATACAAGAGAGAACCATTCAGAAGGTGAAAACACAAGTTACTAAGGGCTGCTATGAGAGAGTCGTGTGGAGGGCAAAAGCAAGAAGGCTGCTTCTCAAGATGAAGACAAGGAGGAAATATCAAAGTTAATGAAAAACTGACACGATACAGGTCGTAAGACATGCACCAAGAATTAGATCACTATTTGGCTAAGGCAGAAAGGCATGAACTGATGGGGTCACTCTGAAAAATTGTACACCCATCTTCAAACACTTTTATAATAAACTGTCTACTGGGTTATTTTTCTCTGTGTTGGTTTTTATCAGGACAGTTAGTTTCTTCTGTTTGGTCTTTTTGAGTATTACCACATTTTATACTCGAAGTCTTCTGAAATACCGTTGTTTTGAGTATTATTAAAAATATAAAATTAACAGTAAGTAGGTTGGAGATACCCTCAGGCAGCTCTTGTAGGACTCAATCAGTGCCTGCAGATTTTAAGTCTCTATGGCTAACAGTTGCTGGTTTAACATCCTATTTAGTTAATAATGGATTGGAAAGTGCTTTGTGATATGGCCTAAGTACATCATTCTCATCAAGACAGAACCACAATATTTATTCAGTGGACTGTGACTCTGGAGTTTGCACATGCAAAATTCCTCACTGAACTGGAGAATTATTTTTGACAAAGCCCCACAACTGGAATGGCTTAGATAGTTGAGGAGGAAAATACCTCAAGCAAGAAAGGCTCTCACACATAGAAGGAATAACACATGGGGTTTGCTTTGAGACCAGATGACGGGGTGCAAAGCTGAAGGGTGGGAATGGTGGCACAGCCCTCCCATGAAGGAATGGGTGCAATGAAATACAAAATGTTTTAACAGATTATATAAAAAATGGCATTCCTGGAGACAGCTGCTGTAGGTCAAATGTTTGTAGGAGATTGCCTAATCAGTAGTGTCAATGTAAATTGTAAGGAGGGAGAGAACAGAGTTCAGATCAGAGAGAAAATGATCAGTGATGATTCAGAGATCAGCACCAGCCATGCTTCTGAAACAAGACAAATCCAGCAGGGAAACTACAGAGGAGGATCCACAGGTGTAGGAAATCAACAGGCTGTGGATTTCTTCACAGAGCAGGAGTATGACCTTGGCCAGTCTGCTCTGTGCTTGTGAAGATAAGCACCTGCAGACTCTGTGAGAACTCAGAAGACAAGTACAGAGACAGTAGCTTGTAGTTTGTCCTAGTTCAGCAGGAGGGACCAGTTATCACTGTGTGTGGGTGATTAAAGGTATGTATTCTACACCCTGTATTCATTCCCCAAGAACAATGGACCATTTGCAGTAGCTGCCCAGGGAGTCGTTAGCACCTTCACACCCAGCCTGAGGGGGCGTAGCTGCTAATGGGCCATCACCAGTTCACCAATACCCCATGACTCACAGAGTTAATCACCCACTGTGTGAGTCCCCGCCCTGGGGGAGGGACTGGGTGCTCCCTGAGGGTACATATATGGGGCTCAGAAGGTCTTGCGCACGCCTTGTCGGATCCAGAGGAGCAGCGGGACCTCGACAGGAGGAAACCACCACTCTCGACCAGACTATGGCCATCACTCCTTACCAGATCACAGCCATCATCTATACCAACAGGCTCTTCACTTCTTTTTGCTTTGCACTCGGGGGAACCACGTGGGTCTCAGCACCAGGGCTAACACACCCCTTTGGGCTTGTGCCCTGGGACACTGGGTTATGCTGTTGGGTTCTGGTGAGTTGAAAGCAGTTTTCTCTTGTGTCAGTGTATTTATGGTAATATCTTTCATTAAATTGTAACTCTGACTTAAAATCTCTCTTGTGGTGGGTCCATTTCTCCTGCCGGTTTACCTCTAAACCAGTACAAGTTGTAGCCAATGAGTGATTGTTTATGTGTCTGAGCACCAGTAGTGTTAATGCACGTACACTGAGAGAATACTATAATTGTAGAAACTCCATTAATAAACTGAGCTTTGTAGTTAATCCATATTGGATCGTCTGCACTGCTCCAGAAGCCCGCCTCCAACACACAGGGAGTAAAGCATCCTTTCACCAAGCTTTTGCCATGATGTTTCAGCATCTGAAAGATGATCCAGTCCAGATGCATAAGGACAAAAGGAGGAAGATCCAAGACCATGTGCACTGTCCCTAGGTAGGGCAGAAGCCAGGTAACTGTGCTAACACAATGTTGTCAAGCATATTAGATAGAGCACCATGTTGAGCTAATGAGGCTGCAGAGCTTTGGGACCACAGCTGCTTGCATGCCACCAGCCTGGAGTGCGCTCACATCTATAGTTGTGTCTTATGAACAAATTCCTCTTGTGAGTCAGGAGTGATATGGTTGATACACTCTTTGAACTCACTTTGGTCAAGTGAGTTACAAAAGGCAGAGGTCAGTGGTGGATTGTCACTGTGCTAGAGAGTATCGGAGGCGGGCTTATGGAGCATGCAGACGATCCAATATGGATTAACTAAAAAGCTCACTTTATTAATGGAGTTTCTACAATTATAGTATTCTCTAAGTGTACGTGCATTAACACTACTGGTGCTCAGACACATAAACAATCACTCATTGGCTACAGGCTACAAGCTACTGTCTCTGTACTTGTCTTCTGAGTTCCCACAGCCTGCAGGTGCTTATCTTCACAAGCACAGAGCAGACTGGCCAAGGTCACACTCCTGCTCTGTGAAGAAATCCACAGCCTGTTGATTTCCTACAAGAGAGCACAATGTGAATAACAACTGGGGTAAGGTGTGAGCATCTCTAAGTGCCAGACTTGGTCCGACAACTTGGTGTGCTCCCGTTTGGCTTCTCTCACCGCTTCATACACTGTCATCCTTATATTGTTTTCACCTGCCTGTACAAATATTCCCCAGCCAGCCACAGGAGATAAAAGATAAACCTGGGGATGTCTCTTAGCAAATTGAAGTCAAAAGAAGTTTTCATTTTCTTCTGCTGTTGAATCCTCTCCCATACATTGCTCCTTCTCCCTCTGCCTATCCCTCTTCCCTTAGTCCAGATCCCCAGGGTTGGTAGCGCTGCCCTGCTCTCTCCACAGTCATGGTGGCAGCCAGCAAGCTCTGCAGTTTGCCTCAATCATTTTATGGACAAGATTGTTCCCTCCTGCATTGCTTTTGATTCTTGTTATGCAACTGTATTTTTTGCTTTGCTACTGAGCTGTGCCGCACCATGGCCTGAGGGGGTAGCTTGAGAAGACTGCTGGGAACATTTCATGACCTCTGATCTCACCTGAAGATGGGGATGGGAATCTGGGAAAAAGAGAAGCTGTCATGGTCTGTGGTTTTGAGACTGGGGACAAGGGGAAAGAAAAGGATCAGCCAAGCTCAGGAGTCTGTATCCAAAGTGAGCAGGGAGCCCGAGGCAGCTAGATCAGAGTGTCATTATTCATGAAGATTCACAGATGCGGAATTGGAAATGAGCAGAAGTTCAAAGGGGGATATGGGTTTGCTAGCAGCAGCTGGGATGAAAACTGACAGTGCCACAGCAGCACGTGCAAAGCAGCTGTCCCTGGGCCAGGCAGACAGGGCTTCCATGGGCAGGGAGGGTTGTTCAGGTGCCTGAACCCTGACTGCTGGGTTGGGGACTGGCATTTGTGAGCTTATTCCTAGTTCTGTCACACTGTTTTGTGAGATTGGGTGAGTTTCTGTCCATGTAGGTAAATTGAGACAGAGAACAAGTAAAGCTGACACTTGGCAAGTGTTGGTATTGTAACTTGAAGGGGCTGTAGATTACAGTAATGAGACCCTCTGGAAACTAAAAACATAAATTTGTGTTCTCCTAAAGCACAAAAGAGTGTTATTATCCTCTTTGTGTCAGTGAGTTTCTCCAGAAATCTCCCTTCCCTTTCTCCAAGTGGTCTGCAGATGATTTTGGAGCAATCTGTGCTGATGACCTGCTTGTTCTTCACTCATGAAGGTTCCAGGGATGGTCTTGTAGAAATCCAACAACAGCTCAGAAAAGAGCTGAGCTGCCAGGTTAGGTACATACAGCCAAGGGAAGCGTCGCAAGAAACCCTCAGACCATGGAAACATTTGCAGTGCTCAACCTTTTGCAGAGATTCTCATGCTTGAAGGCTCACAAAACACTTGGAAAAAGAAGGGAGGTTTCTTGTTTGTTTTTCCTTGTACTTTAAATCCTCTCTGGACTCCACCTGTGCTCTCAGCACCTCAGTGCTGTGACAGGAGAACTCCTCTGACAGCCATGTAGCTGCAAGGGAGAAGCTGCTTTGCACACAGGGAAGAGCACCATGTCTCCCAAACCCGAGCCCTTTTAAGCCATATGAATGTGGTTCAGATGTTTCTTACCCCTGAGTTAACCCTGTCTCTCACATCAAATCCCTCCTTGTACCTCCTTTCTCCTGTGCTGCAAGACTTATGCTGTCACAGGGGAAAAAAATCCTGGTTTTATTAAGGGAGGGAACATGTGCCAGTGCCAAAAGGCAGCAAAGGGATGGACTCACTGTTCAGAGAGTCAGGGAAGGTGGGTAAACGGTTCCTGAATGTATCCTGGCTAGAAGAAGCTGTTGCTGGGGGGGGGGCAGGGAAGAAATGATGAGTTCTTAATTATGACACTCTGCCGAGTGTCATAGCAGCATGGGATTTAGGTGCCAACAGGTGGGTGGGGGTATGGCCAGCCCATTGCCCCTTTCATCAGCTAGGGCACCTGTATTTCTCATGGAAGGAAGGCATGTCATGCTCAGCACTCTCATTGCTGCCTTCATGTCTGGTCTGTTCCTGACACTTGTGCCTTGTCTGTGAGCGCTCAGCGTGCAGCCACCATCTGTAGCACAGAGGGAAGGTGCAGGGGGAAGACTTTGGACAATATTCACCATTTTCTCTTGCCATCATGACTTCACTGCTATTGTCTGAGGCACCTGTGCCATCAGAAACAATGGCTGAACCTGTACTTTGTTGTTGCCCTGGGATAGGGTATTTGATATGGTGCTTATGTGGATGCGAGGAAAGGTGTCCTACATCCCAACTAATCTTCAGGAGCCAATCACTCTGAACTACAGCAACTTGTTTTTCTGGTGTTTCTCTTCCTCCACTATCAGCCAGGACTGAATGTATTCAAAATGTTGCTAGGCAAACACTCAGCCTTGGTTGCTGCTCTGACTGCACATATATGTGCTTCAACTCTGCTTTTCAGTATGCTGTGGCCTGGGATGACTCTCTGTGCTCCTTTCCAGTGCCCTGGCAGCACATCACTACCTATCTGTTCTTCTGCTCTTTCTTTTACACCACTGCCTATCTGTTCTTCTACTCTTTCTTTTTAGCAGGGCGAGGCTGAACTGTCCAGCCAGGCTCTGGTGAAGCTCCACATCTGTGTGGTTGTGACAACTGGCTGAAATGTCAGAGTACCTTGTGCAGATGACACAGGATGACACTTCATGCTCTTTGTCGGTGCACTTGATCAGCTGCAAGATAGCTAGAGGTTAATGTTTGCATGGGCGCTACTGGGCTTGTGCCTGCCACCCTGCTCGGATTAATCCAATGTTTCCTGCAGCTCTCTTAGCTGCCCTTTCAGGCCCCTTGAAGCTTCAGTGGTTACCGTCGCAGTGATTTATCACCAGTCCCCAGTGGGAACATTCATTTTGCAACCACACAGCTAGGACACTGTTTTTAATGGTAGCTTATCCTGGACCAGAAGATGGTGGCCAACAGCAGGAAGCACTGTGGGCTGGCAGGTTTTCTTTTTTATTGAATAATTTCAATTTATCGCCTGTTCTCTAAGAATACAGATGTGTAGAGATTGTATGCTTTTTGTGGGTTTCTTAGCTAGTATGAAAGGTAGAATGCTGTATTTCTAACAGGAGGCATGATTTAACAGAAGCCACTTGCATTTTTCCAGGACCGGAACCTTTGACATTAATTCTTTTCTAGAAGTGGCATTTAACACACTAGGAATACCTGGAATATCATTTGTTTTCTGACTCAGTAGTATTAGTGTGACTCCTTAGTCCCATCTGACAGCTCAATTTTTTTGTGGGTTTGTTGGACTCTTGCTTCAAGAACCCAGCTTTAGGACAGGGTTTTTCAGTTTCCTCTAACACTTGTGGAGCTTTTCCTATGCAGTATCTTGTCTGGTTTGCACTGAGAACATGAGGTCTCAAAATCCTGAGAAAACAGGTAATTTATTTTGGCACTTGCAAAACTGTCTCAGGTGGCTTCCTGCTGTCACTGCAGTCAATGCTGTTACTCCAGCTCTTTAGGAGAAAGGCCCCTGGGAGACAAGCTGAGGCTTAGAATGTAGCATTGTGCCTTTGAACTTCTCCCAGGGATTATTTTCTGTCCTCCCACAAGAAGAGCCTTCTTTCTGCCTACGCTGAGTCAATATGCTCTTGGGTTGTGTCAGAGGCTGCTGTCTTCTCTCCTGATTACAAGAAATAAGTCTGATGTACAGAGCCAGAAGTTGTGATGAGATCAGTACAAATGGTTATTTCGGTGCAGACTGCAATGGTTTCAGTACTGTTTGTGCTTTCGTATTGCTCACATCCTTCTGAAAACCTTAACTTTCCCGACTTCTTTTGTGCTGCTTGAGACCTCATTTGCCCCTTTTTGCTTTGTTTTCTCTGTGCTGCTTAAATCCTGAGGCCAAATTAAGCAGTGTCTGAACAACAGAGAGAGTCTGTCCGTCCTGAACACAGCTGACAACGATGATGTCTTCTGATGTGTTAGTAACAACTTTATCTGGTTCAGCTGGCTTAATTAGCCTTACCTTAAAGAGGTACCTTGCAGTGTCTAGACAGCATGTGCCTGTGGAGGTAGCAGGTGGCTGTGCGGCACCCAGAGCCACAGTGTAAGCGGCCAAGAGCAGGAGGGTGATGCGGAGCATCCTCCCCAGGAAAGTTCTGCTGTGCTGGGCGGCGAGGGGACCCGTCCCGGTGCCTGCGGTGCCCTGGCTGCTGAAACCAGGCAAACCAGGCCGAGGGGACGTGCCGGCCGTGGAGGGGCTCACCTTCTCGCTCCGCGGGCCCGGGAGGGGAAGGTCTGGGGATTGTGAATTTCGTTTTCCCTCCTCCCCTCCTCGCCGCGGGCGGTGGATCCCGATGAACCCTTCCTCNGGGCAGCGGGCGCTGATCCGGGACAGCTGGCGGCGGCTCCGCGGCAGCCCCGAGCAGCACGGCCTCGTCCTCTTCACCAGGTGAGCGCCGCACCCGGCCCGGGCGGGGTGGCGGGGGGCTCCGCTTCGCGGGGAGAAACACCTCCCTGTGTCTGGAGAGGCTGCCGGGCAGCCCCTTCCTCTGGGCTCTGCCTCCATCGCCGCCCACCCGCGGGGGCCGGGGCAGGCCCGGGGGCATTGCCGGGCTCCGCTCCCCTCCGGCACCGCCGCGGGGCCGCAGGGAGGGAGAGCGGCGGTGTGCTGCCCACAGAGCCCGGCCGTGCGGCGCTGCCCGCCCTGCCGACCGGGGAAGGGGATGGTTCCCGGCCACGGTGGGTCGGGGAACTGCTGCGCACCCCAGGCACAGAGCCGGCCCCCGGGGAGGGCTCCGGGAAGGAGAAGTGGTGAGCCGGGGGGATGGCTCGTGCCCAGCATCCTGCCTCTGCTGAGCAGGTTAATGTATCAGTTACGTGAACAGAAAAAGGAAAAAAAATCAATGAAAAGTTGTTTAAAAAGGGCATTTGGAGAGCTGATGAGCAGCTCCCGGAACGAGTGGGATCCAAACCTCTCAGAGCAAGACTAGAACAGCGACAGCAATGTGGGGGAAGAGGGATGCAGGAGTTCAATGTGCAGGATGAGGAGAAGGGATATTGTCTTGCCTGAATTCCCTGTGTCCCGTTAGATCTACCTGGGTGGCTGCTGCTGAGACCCACATGTGCCTGACATACACTGGCAGGGAGGAATGGGAGCTGGTGATGGTGTTGGAGAGTGGGGTATTAGCTGAGCTTGTACATGCCTCCCTTGCTCCAGAGGACTGCTGGAGCTTGGAGGCCTTCCCTGATTTGGGAGCTTTTGGGTTCAAGGGGATCAAGAAGCAGGAATGGGAAGAGTTGAGACAACAACCGAAGACTCTGGGGAGAAGGGCTAGGCTGGGAGGAACTCCAGTGAGCTCGAGTGTCCTCAGGTGCTGTAAACATGTATCTGAGACCTGGGGTTGTGGGCCGGGGAATTAGAAAGGTTTTTGTCTATAGGTAATCTGGATTGCCCCAAACTAAAATCCAGAGCTTTTGGATCCCTTACAGGTGGGGATGGATCAGTAGGTGGGAAAGGAGGCAGACGGGGGCTGTGGATGTGCTGCTACTGGGGTTGTTCCTGGGATGGGTAGGACTTCAAACAGAGCTGAAGAAGTGAGAAGATGAGGGTTCTCTCTTGCTTTTGCAGGTTGTTTGACTTGGATCCTGACCTGTTACCCCTTTTTCAGTACAACTGCAAGCAGTTTGCCAGCCCTCAGGAGTGCCTCTCTGCCCCTGAGTTCCTGGATCACATCAGGAAGGTGAGAGAGGGGCTGTGCCATGGCTGGAGTACAGCTGCTGTGGAGGCTGACTTGGGACTGTGGTGTGTCTGATTAGGGAATGCATGGGAAGTCTTCTGAGATGGTAACTGGGGAGGTTACTCATGCTAGCAGAAGGCACTATTGCCAGGACAATGTGCCCTACAACAGTGGGGAGGGGATAAGAGTGCAGGTTGTGGTGGCTAAGAAACATCATCTGAGAGTGGATTGTGTCCTGTGAAAGCTGGAAGCCTCCTTCTCCTACCGGAGTGAGCTGCCTCAGGGAGCTCACTTCTGTCCAGACAAGACTGGAGCCCTCTGCTTGGCCACATGCTGACCAGGAGGTGGCACAGAGCTGGGCAGTGGGCCAGGCTCCCATGGACCCACTACTGTGGAGAGGCTGTTGTTGCAGCTGCAGGACCAGAAGGCCCACAGCATCTCTCAGAGAGCCTTTGAGAGGGTGCTGCAGAACACACACATTCACCTCCCCCCAAAACAGAGAGGAGCAATGCTGAGGAGAGGTTCATGCATTAACAGAATTACACCCAGTACGGCAGAGGCCATTTGCTGAGCCCTGAAGAGAGGCCATGCTGGGGCAGAGCACAGCCTTGGCTTGCAGATGCCTTCATAAACTGCCTGGCTCTGTCTTTAAATCAGTTTGGTGTCTGTTTGCCTGTTTTTACTCCTGTAAAAAGGAGTGTGCTCCTCCGATAGCTGCAAGCTTGTTGTTACTTTTCAGCCTCTGTTTGTTGGCAAGGTTAAGTCCATTTTTACTTCTACTGTTGCTCTAAGCAGAAACAGCTATTTGCTGTTGAAATTATAGGGCACAATTCTATCGCCTCTTGGCTTTGCCAATATAACCATGCCCTGGCTTTAATCTCTTCCTCTAGTTTGGTGTGTCTCTTCCCTTCATCTTTCATTAAATTTCTTGGTCCTGTTTCCATTTGACCCTTGATGCTCCTGGGAGACCATAGTGGTATGTGCTTTACCAGAGCAGTTCAAGAGACTTGGCTGTACTATCCACCCCATCTCTTCAAAATACCTTGGCCAATCCTAGAATCAGAGTAGCCTTATTCACAATTGCACCATCTTGTCAACTCCTAGTTGGAAACTTTAGTCCTGGCAACTTGCAGGGCTCCCATGCAGTTGTCCTGGAGTCCTAACAGTTGTAATGACTGCAGCAGCATTAGGTCTTTCTGCAGCTGTTCTGCTACAGGGTGGTTTGCCCTCTTTGGGACAGGGTGGTCAGCAGTGCTGCTTGCTGTGCAGCTCTGGCAGCGTCCCATGGAAGGATGAGGTGTGTGCTGCTGCCAGCATGCCTCACTGATTTGACATATGGATCACAGTAGAGCAAAGGAAAGCGCAGAGGACATCTGCTGGGCTGGGAGTGGGTCAGACTCTTGTTCTTCTTGCTGTTAATGCCATTCTGCTTTTCTGATTGTGCACCAGGTGATGCTGGTGATCGATGCTGCTGTGAGCCACTTGGAGAACTTGTCCTGCCTGGAGGAATATCTCTGCAACCTTGGCAAGAAGCACCAGGCAGTTGGTGTGAAGATTGAGTCTTTCTCGGTGAGGTGTCCTCTCTTGTCCTGCTGTGGCTGTGTTTGTGCACCCCTTCCAGCAGCCCTTGGCTGTCTCCATCCTTCTTTTGGGTTCAGCTGGCTGGAGAGAAAGCTGGTGGCTCAGGGCATCCTACCTGAGGTGTTAATACCTACGTAATGACATTGATCCAATGAGGGAAACCCTTGAGCTCCCTTTTTTTTTTTTCTGTCCTTACCCAGTAAGCAAGGACAGATGGGAGCAAGGCATTTCCACTGTTTGAAGGGAACCATGGTTTGGGGAACTGCAGGCTCTTCTGTGACAAAGGGCTTCAGGCTCAGCCCTTTGCCCTGGATCTCTGCATCAAATGCTCTGGGCAAACCTCACCACATCTGGAAAAGAGAGCATCCACCTCTCTGTGTCTGCACTGGGATGGAGTTGCTGCACCTCAGCCCCTTCTTCCTCCATGGCAGTAAGACCTGAGCATCTTCCATATTAAACCCATGCTTACTCCTCTCCTGCCATCAAACATGGATGGAAATGCTGGATAATTCAGCAGGGGAGAGCAGGTTGAAGAAAAGGTTTCTAACCAACACGTGGCTTGCTCCTGATACTGCTAGCTTTTGTCCTTTTCAGATGGAGCAAGGTCCCTTTTGTTTGGGGTAGTGATCCCCACCAGCCCTGCCCTCAGTGAGCGGGTGCTCCTGCATGGGGTTGCTCACAGCACTGTGAGGAGCAGTGAGTGCCCTGTGGAAAAGACTGAGAGGCATGAAGGCAGGCCCTGAGCATCCACCCTGTGATCTGACCCACTCTCCTGACATCAGGACATTGCTCAGCTCTGCTGCTCAACTGCTATACCAGAGAGTGGGGCCTGCATCTGGGAGCCATGGAGGATGGATGTGTATCTCTTCCCTGGTGTTGCATGTGTGGTGTCAGCCCTTGCACCCTGCCTTGCACTCCCCAGTCACCCAGCATGGGGGATGAGAGCCAGTGTAGGGCAGGGGAAGGGGATGACATGGGCTGGTTCTGGGCCGCCTGTGAGCAGCCAGGAGTGGGGAGCCTGGTACTGCTGATGGAGGAGGAGCAGGTGCCCTGCAATCGGAGAAGTCAAAAAAGGTAGTGGAGTGAAACAAGGGACTACGTGTCATCTGTTGGTGCTGAGCTTGTCACATCCCTGTTTGGTTTGCAGACTGTTGGCGAGTCCTTGCTGTACATGCTGGAGAAATGCCTTGGCGCTGCCTTCAGCCCAGAGGTGCAGGAGGCTTGGAGCAAACTCTACAGTGCTGTGGTGAACGCCATGCAACGTGGTTGGGATGCTCTCCCAGAAGGGGAATAGATCTTGCCAGCTGTCCCCATTCCTGACCATGCAGCGGTCCTCCTGAGCATGGGGAGCACTCATGCCACACTCTCTGCTTCTCCCCACCTCTGTTTCTCTCTGTGCACCAGCCCGTCGCTGTCTCCACTAGTCACACGTGCTTTGGGGCTCTCACAGTGATTCGACCTTGCTTCAACACTAGCACATCTCTGCCTTTGCTAAGGGCTGGCAGGGTAAGTCCCTGCACTGAAGCCTGGGAGTGCTGCAGCACAGGTATACCACCCTGGCCCAAGTTCCTTTGGGCTAGTTGGAGCACCAACACCCATGTACCTACTCTGTTTTTTAGCTGGCTCATTTTCCCTCCTTTGGCTACCCACCCTAGTTAGGTGACAGCTGGCATAGGCCTCGTGGGCTTATTTGCCCGAGATCCTATTTGTCGTGCTTGTACTTGCCGGGTCTGGCGCTGCTCACTCCTCCTGTGCTGCTGTGCCTTGTTCAGCTGTGGCAGTGATGGATTGGCTCCCTCCACAACCAGGGACAGCAGAGATGGGGGCTCTTCAGGACACTGTAGTTGTCCTCAAACCTTGCAGGGAGCTTTTCCCCCTTTCACTTCACCAACACATCACTTACTAGATGGTTAATCCTGGTGCTCTGTTCAGCCTTGTCTCTGCCCTGAATTGGATCCATGGCTTTTCCCTGTGTCATGTTGTCCACAACTCAGTAGGTTTCCTAGGGATGAGTCAAGCAGTGGTGTCACATTATTCCCAAGGTAGGGCTGCTTTTGGCAGGTCTGGGCTGCCAGCTGAAAGGCTTAGTGTTGGTTTAGCCAGTTGGTTTAACCTTAGAGGCAACTGAAATGCAGTGGCAGTGTCTGTTTACTGCTTTCTGTTGAGGAGAATAAAGTAAATACAAGGCAAACATCTCTTAAAAATGAAGGTTGCAATCATGTCATGGCAACAGCTTCCAGAAATTCTGGCTCTTAGCCAGAGGAAGCATAGCTGGAATCTTTCTGCTGATGCTGTCAGAACCTGGAGCACTTCCCAGTTGCACACAGTCCCCGTGTGCAGGGTTCCTCACCCTCATAGGAATGAGAAGATAGTGTCTGCCAGAAGAAATCCCAGAAAATGGCTAAGAAGCAGCACCTGAGGGCTCTGGAGGGAGCTGAGCTTGAACATTTAGAGTTCATCTTTATGTGGAAGTCTTTGTGGAAGAGGCAGAATCATGTCTAGCCACCCTTTTTTGCTGCTTCTTCAGGACGGGGAGGAGCCTGGTGTTGAGGGCTGAGATGGTCCTGTTCTAGAGACACATTCCTCCAGTACTCAGACACCCTCCACTCTGGGGCAGGAGAAGGCTACCTGCTCCATATAGCTGAGGTCTCCCAAGCCCATGCCATGGCGGGGTTAATAGGGCGCCTTGTAAGAGGGGGCTCTGATTCCCTGCCACCAGGCCTGATGGTAGCCGTAGGCTTCCAGAAATCAAAGAGCCCTCCACGTGTGTTTGGTAGGCAAGCTGAGAGGTGGTGTGGATCAGGCAGCAAACTCCATTCTGTTGTCATCAACCATTGTACCATGTTCTGCCTCTGCAGTCCTGCAGTGTGGTGGTGTGCATTCTTGGCCGGTGGCTCTCTCCATCTGCTGGGTCAGGTGAAGCTTTCCTCATTCTTGCACCCAACTGTGAGGGATGATGAACTGAGGCTGGAGGGAGGCACTACCTGTGACAGCATGATACGGCATAGGAGGGTTTGGGAATGGGGGTGTCCTTTTTGCAACCCTGTTCTGGGGCATCAGCCTTCAGCATCATGGGACATGCAGAGTGGGACATGTGCTGACTCTGTGTGACAGGTAGCTGTGTGATGGGTGGGGTGTGTGTGTTACTGCCCCAAACTGTCCCTGCTCCCTCTAGCTTTCCCAGCTCCTTGACTTCTTTTCTGTGCCACGTTTTGTGTAACTCCCAAGAGAACTGGTCTGTGTGCCTCTTTATACCCAGCTGTACTGTTTAATAAAGTACAACAGTAAGTCTTAGCCCTTTTGGATGCTTTATTTTAATATAAAAGGCCCAAGTAGGCCAGAAAAGGAGGATGACAGAGAGGGGTTTACTGGTTTCTTGTTGGCTCTAACTTTGGAGATACTGGTCACTGGAGCACTTGTGTAATACAGCTCAACTGAAATGAGAAGGCATCCAGCACCAAGTGGCCTATCAGGAGCTTTTGTGCATGGTAATTGAATGGATGAACAGCGGAGGGGCTAGCAGAGACATCCTGCTACTGATTCCTCATTACCCTTCAAATATAACAATCTCTAATGGAATCAGAATTTTAATCAATCAGCCTAAAACTCCCTTTTCTGTTGTTCAGCTGCTGCTTTTGTTTTTTGACATAGCATCGGCTCACCTGCTGCTGGTCACCACTGCTGATTTGCTGCAGCTGCAGAGCATGCCCTCTTAGCCAAGTCCTGCTAGCTTCATGCAGCATCCACCCTGCCAACTAGACTGCAGAGCCACCCCAGCAGGCCTGCCCGGGGAGCAGCTGGTGAGGATGCAGGAGGTCCCATTGCCTCTTTCTTGGGCTATATTCTAGCTTTGACATGGTGGTTTCCAGCCCTGGGAGAGCTGAGTACTTGATGCTGAGGAATGGTGCCTAGAGCAGGGAAGCCAGCTCAGGGTCTGTAATAGCATATCCTGAAGGCTGGAAATCCCAACCCTGGCACAGGGGAGAAGGATGATCATCCTGGGAAAGCCATGGTGCTCTGCCTTAGGCAACATTTAGGATGGAGTTTGTTCCACAGGGCAATGTGTCATGGGCTGCAAGGGGTAAGGAGAGCAGCAGAGATCTTAATGCAAAGAAATCCCCACTTTGGATCCTTGCTAAAATAAGTGGAGGTGCAGCACAATGGGGCTTGTTAGGCTGTGATGAGCTTCTCCAGCACGAGAGCTGGGAGAGCCACGAGCAAGAGGCAATTACAGCCCTTGCTCACAGCCAGAGCTGCTGCCCCAGCATTTAGCCCTGTTTATCACTCATTACAAACAGGGGGGCCTCTGTAGGGGTGAGTGATGGGGGACTGGGATTTTAAATTTTCCATTTTTTCATCCAAAGGGAAGCCTTCCCTCTGTCTTCTTGCTCTGTACCATAAGCCAGAGTGGCCAGACAGGGCTTACACTGGAGGAGCTGTGGAAGAACCAGCAGAAGTAACCTGCTGAAACCAGAGGTAATTCAGTAAAGTAGGAATTCAGGTATAAAAAGTGTGTTTTGGGAGGGAGGAGGAATGGAAAACAAAGCAGTCTGCTCAAAATCTAGAGAAAGACTCCCAATATGGTGTTTGTTCCCTTCCCTGGGACTTGCTGGTGAGCAGTTCAGCTTTGGGACCATCTGCTCCATTCCCAGATGGGATGGGGCCCTGCTGTCCCTGCTCCTTGCTGTGGCCCCAGAGGACCTCCAAGCTACCCTCCTGCTACCTCCAGGCAGTGTCTGCATCTTTGGTGGTGTTCTGAGCCTGCCCTACCAGTGAGTGCTGACAGAAGATGGCCAGGAAAGGCATGTGACTGTCTCGAGGCTGCACCCCATCCCCAAGGTACGGATGGTGCCAAGGGCTGTGCCACTCCATCTGATGGGATGCAGCAAGGTGCTCTCCTGCGACTTTGCTGTTTCTGCCCACTTGCTGGGGTTTGTTTTTGTGGGGGCCATAGTAAGCAGATGAGTATGGAGGTGGGGAGGTGTCCAAGCAATCTCCTTGCCACTGAAGCCTCTGCAGGACGTACCGAGGCAGAGTCAAAAGCAGTCAACAGGGGAAAAGGGGATGGAGTAGTTTTGCAGGCTCCACTGGCGAGGGTTCACCCTATACTGGTGCCAGGAAAGATGTGTTGGGGTGATGACACCAGGCAGCAGCTGGGTGAAGTCGTTTTATTCAAGGCACGGTCATAGCAATAAATCACAAGAAGGTACAGACCTCTGGCACATTCCTACAGTGGGGCAGCCAAGGGCAATCAGACCAGCAGCCCGAGCTCCTGAGGACACAGTGCCACTCACAGGCACTTGCTTCCACCCTCAGGGAGGCCACCAGCATCCCCCTGCCCTGTTAGGACTGCCCCTGGAGCAGGCAGTGAGGGCAGTGGCTGAGCTGTGGGGGCACCTGGGCAGGAAGCCACAAACCCCCTGGGGATGACTTTTGGAACCGGGAGGGAGCAGCTGAGCTCAAGACTCACCTGAGGCAACAGCTTGGTGGCTAATGTGCTGCAGCCACCGCCCTAGCATGCATGAGTGTGGGTAGGATGGGGGCCATGGGGCTGCCAGCTGGCTGTACTGAGACCCACCAGCCCCACAGAAATGTCCCAGGGTCCACCTGAGTCCAACTGAGACCCACAGCTCACTGCTGGGCTGCCTTTTAACCTCCTCCCCTGCCCAGAACTGGCACCCTTCCCAGCAACACCACTAATGCTGAGCAGTGCCATGGCTGAGCACTGGCTTTCACACGGCAGCACTCAGCCCTGGTGCTGGCACAGCTGCAGTGACCTCCCTTCCCTCTCTGCAATGCCCTGGGATGGTGGCAACTCTAGTTGCTCTGAAGCTAGCAGAAGAATCAAGGGCAGGAAAATCAGCCCTGAGGCCTAAGCAGGGCTGAGTGAGGAGCCAGCATGCCCAAGGTGGGCTATGGTAGGAAAGGGGCTGAGCAAGCTGAGGATAAGCCCTGTTCCCAGGGGTCACCACAGCTACTCTGGATGAGCTGAAAACCTCCAGGGATGCTGTCTGGGCAGGAATTCGTACATTTACACTCACCACAGCAGGACTGACACTCGAGAGGCGGTGCAGCTGCTGGGGGAGCATCCCACAGCTGTGGTTTGTGGGTGAGGGCAGGCAGGATGTGGTGGACCAGGAGGACCTGAAAGTCTGGGTCCTGCCAGCCTTCATCCTGCCTTTCTGTTGCACCAGGACAGAGCCATGCTGGATGTCATGGGCAGTCCCAGGGAGAGCATGAGTATGAGGGGGGATGCTGTCGCTGGGGGAGAGGAGTGACAAGGAGCTGCCCTTACAGCCATTAAACACAATTGTCACTTGACCTTCTGCTTGTCCCCAGGATCCCAAGTGCATAGACGTAGTGCAGCGGGATAGAGGGATGGGGTAGGAGCTTGAGGAAGAGATGGGCTTGCATTTGATGCCTGCCTTGGGGCAGGGCTGCTGGTGCTCAGGCAGATGTGGGAGTTGCTCCAGGCACTCACCTCCTCCACCAAAGCACACTCACATCAGCAGTCCCTGCTTTAACGAGCAAAGCGGGGGCAGGCAGCAGCCTGGATGGCCAGCAGCAGGGAAGGCAGCAGGATGGCTGTCCAAGCAGTGGGTGGGTGGGGTGGGATGCAAGGGTAGCTGTCCTCTGCCACTGAAGACCTGCAGGACAGTGTGGTGGTGGGCACATTCGTCTGGGCTGCTTCCTCCTCATAGAGGGGCAAGGGCCTCCCTCCTGCCCCCAAAAGCATGGCCTCTCGGAGAGACCCTCTCCCTATACTGTTGCATCCCCTCTTCCCCACTGTAGGCTAGAGGAGGCAGGTGGGGACAGGGGGACACTAGGGGGCTCAGCCAGTCCAGGCAGTGGGAAGGACCAACAGAGTCTTCAGCCACTTCCCTCACAATGGGATCTTCCCCATTAGTCCTGTCACCCCCTGTCCCATCAGAGTGGTGGCCCCCACCCGTGCTGGGAAGGCTCCTTCCTGCCCCATGGCATGTTCTCCACTCTCAGCATGGTTGGTCCTTGGCTGGGGGCACGGATGTTCACTGGTAGCGAGCCTGGCTCTCCATCACAGGGCTGCTCCTGTACTCGCCCTCCACTGTCTCCAGCTCTGTCTCGAAGCTCTGCAGCCCCCTATCCTCTCCATCCTCTGCTGGCTCCAGGTGGTTGCCCATGGTGCCATAAGACTGGTGTGCTGGAGAGGCCGCTGGGGTCAGGCTCAGCTCAGGCTCCTGCAGGACAGTGGCCACAAAGAGCTGCCCCGGGGGGCAGTGGACCATCAGGACCCAGGGGAGCAAGGGCAGGAGCCACAGCAGGGCTGGGGAGTGGTACTCACATTGGAATTAGGGGTGGAGGAAACGCTGCTCCGCTCCACATCATTGAAGGCGCCCTCAGATTGGTCAGACATCTGAGGAGAGGGAGGCCAGGAGGAAATGATGGTTTGGGTGTGCCAGCTTTGGCTGGGGACAGCCAGGTGCTGCCTCAGACTCCCCATGGCAAGTGCACCCCAGAGATGCAAGGAGGGGATGCAGTGGCTTGAAGGTACAGGGTGGGTGGCTGCTCACCTGGTAGCTGGAGGGTTTCTGTGGCTGCAGCTTCTTCAGGCAGAGGCCAAAGAAGGAGATGATGATGCAGGAGAGGAGGACCACAAAGGTGAAGAGGGTGACAGGCTGGGTGGGACCTAGAGCACAAAGACACTGGGGCAGCACATGAGCCTCCAAGAACCTGCTGCATGTCCAGCTGAGCCCCAGGCTGGTGCCTGCTTTGCATCTTACCCCCTTCCCAAAACACTCAGTAACACCTCCCTCTCCACACCACCTTCCCCCTTCCCACCTTATATGCCATGCCTAACTCAGGGGTGACACCTGTGGCTTGCCATCATCCCCAAGCTGTCCCTACCGAGGCGCAGGACGGAGAAGAAGAGCAGCCAGAACATGCAGAGGATGGGGGCCACCACAACCTGGCTGATGGCGGCGACGTGGAGGCGCTGGTTCAGCTTGGTGGGGATGTACACGTAGTAAATATTGTACCGGTCGACCATGTGCTTGAGCAGCATGTAGAGCAACCCTGGTGGCACAAGAGTGGCCATCTGGGAAGAGGGCAATGGGACAGCAAGACAGGCCCTGGGGATGATGCCCAAGGGTGCCCTCCTGTACCATGCAGGAAGCTTGTACTGCCACGCCACTGCTGATGTTGGGACAGGCTATTCTTGGCATGGCCAGGACCACGAGCATGGGATCACACTCACCGAAGGGGACGATGATGGGGCAGGTGATGCTGTAGGTCATGACAACAGAGAAGATACAGCAGGTCCAGGCATACTCTAGTCCAAACTGGAACTGGTACGCTTGGCTCTGGGACACAACCAACAGCATCATTAGTGCCTCTGCAAAGGCTGCACTTGCCTTTGCACACTGGCCTACAGGATTGCCTCATCCCCATTAACCCCCAAGGGGAATCCTGAGAAAGTCCCAACAAGCATCTCCACAGGACCATGAGTTTCTAGCAAATACATTCCTGCTGTGCTGTGGGTTGTGTAAGCTCAGAGGTGACCAGAACCACATACCCGCTTGACATGGAGCCGTTCAGGCTCAGACTTGGCAAAGCAGAGGCGGGCAGTGTAGACGAGGAGGCCCGGAATGCGCAGCAGCTCCATGGCCGTCCCAATCAGGCTGGAGGTGACCACGTAGTTGACAAAGAAAGCGCCGTTGTCTGGGAGGAAAACACACCTACCCCAGGGACAGAGAGTGTGAGAGGATGCTTAGGCAGACAGGCAGGAGAGCTGCTGGGGGCTAACAGGTGCTCCCGCTTGCCTGGGAAGTTTGGGAGCTTCCTGTTACTCACTGGAACTTGATTTCGGCCTCATCCAGGAAGTGGGTGTCAAAGAGCCATCGGAAAAACAGGTCCAGGCTGGAGGGAAGAGAAGAGGAGCAGCTCAGAAAGAAGGGGAGCTGAAGAGCACTGTAGGGAACACCCAGTGGGCATGTGCTTTCCCCTGCCCTGAGTAGGCAAGACCCTCCAAATCCTACACTGTCAGAGCAGCTCCTTCTGCCACACAAGACCACTGTGGAGTGGGTGCTTGCCACCTGGATGGCCAGGATTGCTGTAGCTGGGACTATGCAGATACCTGACCAGGTTCTTTCACGGTCTGCTGAAGGGCTGGCCCCAAGCAGCAGTTGACCACCATCAGCACCCTTGGGTCAATGGTGGCAGCCTAGCAAGCTGCTCCACTCCACTTCACAGGGAAGCTCTGTCCACAACCATCTGTCTGTGAGCAGCTCAGCACAGCTACAGACTGTTTTCCTCCCCAGAGACTGCTGTGTTCCAGTGCCCGTGGGACCTTAGCTCTCTGGGGCTGGCTTGCAGGGGTGAGGGGCCTGGGGGTGATCATAGCAGCTGGGGAACAGGGAGAGCAGCATGGCAGGGTGGTCCGCACCTGCTCAGGCCCAGTGAGGGCAGAATGATAACCATGAACACCAGGAAGAAGAAGCACTTGTGCATGGTGATCTGATTTTCACTTGACCTGCAGAGAGGGGAGACAAGAAAAAGAACACTGCACTTTTCTGAGGAAAAGCATCTGGTGGAGTGAGGGGCTGGGCTGGGTCTCGCTCTTCACCCAGGGAGCTACTCTCAGCCCCAGAAAGCCAAGTACATTTGATTTGTGCATCCTGGGCCTTGCAAAGCATCGCCCAGGCCAGGGGGTGTCACCATGAGGAATCTGCTGTAGCAAAAGCTCTTGTATTCCCAGCCTTTCACATCTTTCAACCTTGCCCTCTCCTACCATTCCTGCTAGTGTAGACACACAGCAAGAGGCAGATGGGTGTCTAGAATGGGTTCAGGAGCCCCCATTTCCCACAAGAAAAGGAAGGTGTTGACAAAGCTCCAGACTAGGCACAAGGGCTGGGGCCAATAGAGGGTCAAGACAGAAGAGAACACATTGTAGGAGCCGGGCAGTTTCCTCTGCTAGGAGACTTTCAGCATTCTGAACCCAAACCTCTGCCTTGGAAGGCTGACAGTATGTCTGGGACGTGCCACACAAGTCAGGACTATGGCCCTGCTGCTGTCAGTCCACCATCACACTATCCCTCTCACAAACTTCTTCAGACCCATCTTAAAATCACCTGCCTTTGACAGCAGCCTGGAAGTGTTCAGGACTCTGGGAAAGAAATGGCTCCTTTGGATATGGACTTGGGTCCCTTTCCATAGAGAGAAACATCCATGGGGCTCTGAGGGGGTCTGCCTCCCTGCAGCTTGGATTTCCCTTCCATTGAGGTTCCTCCCATCTATGGCAGCCCTGGGGGATCGTGGGGGCCAGCCCCGTTACCTCGTCCAGTGAGACTCGAAGAATGCTGAGTAGTAGACAAGGAAGGGCAGGAAGACGGAGAAAGCCCAGAGCAGCAGCGTGGGGAAGAACTGGGTGATGATGGGGTTCTGCAGGAGGAGAGATGCCAGACATGCCCTCAGAAGCCTAGCAGAGCACAGCCATGCTGGAGATAACTCTGTGGGCCTCCTGGCACAGCATGGTGGGTGCAGCAGGCAGGCTGAGGCATGCCCTCCCTAAGCAGGGACATTTGTTTCAGGACATAAGAGCCTGAGGCCAGCCAAAGGCACCACAGCCTTGCTCTGAGTCCCAATGCCCATGCAAAAGCTCCCAGATCAATGAGCAAGAAGATGTGCTCCTGGAGCTCTTCCCAGATCTTTCCTTGTGCATGAACAGCAATGTGCCCACCCCCATGGACAACAGCACCAAAACTCAGGTTTTCACAGGTGCCCCAGTGCTCTGCTACTGGAAACACACCAATAAGGGGATGTATGGCAACCAGAGACATGACCACTCTATGCCTCTCATCAATGCACATCCTAGTGATGGCTTGTCTTCTTGGGTTAGTGTAGAGTTGGTACCATCTCCCTGTCATGGACAGGCCTGGAGATAGTGACCCTTTAGGAAAATTGGTACGGGGTCCCAGGGATTACCTTGAGGCTCTCCACAGGGTGTGTGACATTGAACATGTCCATAGTGTTGACAATGATGGCTGGTGTCGTGAGGAAGAAGAGAAGGATGAACAGGCAGATATTCAGGAGGATGAATCGCACCCACCAGGATGTTCCACGGACTGATAAATTCTCCCTGTGAGAGGAAAACATGAACTGAACAAGATGTAGAGGAAAAGCCATGTGTCCTGGGCCACACAGCATAGCTTGATGAAGCTCTGCCTCCTGCTATCCACACCAACAATTCTGGCAGACACTGTCCTGAGCTCACCCTCTTCCCCACCCAATGCTGCTGTGCTGTCACATGCAGAGCCCCCCAGACCAGAGAACAGACACAGAGGAGGTTTGTACCACTAGGAGGCTTTGGAGTCAGGCTGGAGAAATTGGAGCCTGGCAAAAATCCGAAACCTCAGCTGGCTGAGGTCTGCTACCCTTGGGATAATCATCCCAGTTACCTCTGCTGACTTCTGCTATGGCAACAGGAGGGCTTATCAGCCCCTGCCACCCTGGGAAAGTGTCCGATAGATATGGACATACGTTCCTTACAGCTATATGGGCTCCTATAGCTATGGGTATGGACTCCGTGTAACTATGGGAATGAGTTCCTTTCTGCCTTTTCACCCCCCCCTTCCTCCCTCCCTCCGGCCATGAGGGCTCACCAGATGATATCACTGGGTGCAGGGGCATAGCGAACGCCCCAGTGGTGTGACTTAACCACAGTGGTAACAGAAGATTGCTGTGGGTGCTTTCGACAGTGGATGTGGCTGTAGTCCTTCAAAATCCTGCAGGAACAAGGAGCCAGGGGTCAGGTCTCACTTCTTGTGAGACCCTTCCCCCAGCCCCAACAGGGCAGCCATCTTCACAGATGGCAGAAGCACAGGGAAGACAGATCCACTGCCTGGCTTTGGCTGGAAAAGCTGGCAAGGTGTCCCAGTTCCCCAGCAGTGGTGGCCACCAGGCTGTGGGATATCCCCGTGCCTGTCTGCATGAGGGGCACTCACACAGCCGTCATCCGCTCATCCTGGAAGGTGACAAAGGCCATGTCTAGCCGCTTGAGCGTGATACGGTTGCGCTCAGCATTGAACTCATCTGTGAGCTTCTCCTCCAGCTCCCCGTAGTACTGCTCAGCATCCACCTGCAGGAGAAGCCAGGGCTCTGCTGCGCTTGCCGGGCTGAGGCACAGGGAAACTGCCATGCTCTGCCTTGCCTGTGGTGCAGGTGTGCTGCCTGCAGCCCTGCCCACACCCTCCTACCTGCTCAAAACCACAGAAGCGGCAGCAGAAGATGCGGGCACAGGGGTGGGTTTTGATCATGATCTTCCCCTCCTTCTGCGCCTTGGTGGTGAAGTAAAGCCGACCCTTCATTGCCTTGCGCCTGCCAGGAAGCCATCAGGGGTGAAGGTCATTTGGGGAGCAGCAGACATACAAACAGAAAGAGACTGGATCACTTGACATGGTGGGCAGGAATGGTACACCCACCCAGAGAGGCAATGTGGACATGCACACACTCACCTCTCTGCATCCAGCTTCATCAGCTTGCGCACGTCAAAGCAGAACTGGACATTGGTGACAGTGCAGCTGGGATAAGCCTCACTGCAAGCACAGGGACATGGTGGCACCAGGAACCAAGGGACAGGGACAGCCCCTGCCACCTGCCTGCCACTCACGCAGTGAGGCTGTGGCACACCACTACTCACTGGAAATGCTTGATGATAAGGGAAGGGTCAGTGATCTCCCTGGGGATGTGGGTAACCATCAGTGTCCGAGCAACCTGGGGGAGGAGAAGGGGCAGAAGAGGTGAGTGGGCAAGGGATCTGTGGGACACATCACTGCTACCCTGCTCACCCAGCAGCGAGCTGGGGCACCAACTGCCACCCCAGAGGCTAGTCAGCACAGGCCTCCTCAATGCCCAGTCCCACACCCTGGGGGTGCCCAGACAGCAGGACACAGCAGAACTTCAGTCTCAAAAGACAAGACAGCAAGAGAGAAATATGTGTCCCCAGGCTGTCAGACTTTCTCCAGAGGCTGGCAAAAACCAGCTGTATCTTTCCCTTCCTGCCCAGCCTCAGGCTGTTTCTAAAGCTCTCCCTGTCTACTGGGACCAGCACTTGTGCACACCAAAAAGTTGTCCATTAGCACTGAACAAGGCAGGGCTGGAGGATGGGTTGTTGCTCACCTTCTCATTCTCTCTGTATTCCAGGTGGACAGAGTGGTGAGCCATGCAAAGAATGGTGAGGATAAAATAGATGAGGGCAAAGATGCTGTGTAGCCACAGGAGACGGTCTCTGGAAGAGGGGCAGAGGGGATCAGAGAGCACTCTGGTGAGCACATGGCATGGGGACCAGCTCAGCATTCATACCTCATTCATACCTCACCCATGGCCACCCCCTCCACCCAGTGGGACCACCCCATGCCAGGTGTCAGACCCCCACCCAAGGGACTAGAGGGGCAGCACCCAGGGTGTAGGCTGAGATACTACAGAAATGAGGCCATGCAACATCCCTGAGAGCACCTCTGCCAGCAGCAGGGTGCAATGAGCAGTGCCTGAGTGTTGGCTGCCATGGCTGTGCCCAGGCATGGTACAGAGAGACACGGGTGCTACTGTGAGTGGTGTGCTGTTCACAAGGACCTCTCCTTGTCCCCATCACAGGGCTGTGGTGAGTGCTGTGCCTGGGTGATTCCAGCAGTGCCCATCACAGCAGCAGCACATACAGTCCCCCTGCATGTGGGAGCACCTACTGCGTTGGGATGTTGGCGATGGTTGTCCGTCCGAAGTGGGTGGGATTGTGCCCTGCAGAGGAAGAGAGGCAGAACATTAAGGGAAGCCACTACAGTGTGCACGTCCATGTTTGCAGTTGGTGGCTCTGGTCTTTGCTCCCTTGTTTCTATCTCCCAGGTCCCCACTCTGTCCCACAGCTGGTGGTGGGTTCCTGCTTACTTGGGGGCTTCAGACAGAGGGGTTCTTCTGCATTTTATCCCAAAGGCACAGTGCTTCCCACAAGAGCGGGAAGCTTCCACAACACTCCTGAACCATCCTGTAACTAGGGAAGCACCTACCCAGGAGGTCCCCTGAAAAGTTGACGGGCAGGATGACAGCCACGGAGAGCACACAGACCAGCATCAGCAGGACCAGGAGGTGCCGCTGGAAGGAGAGGTAGGTGGTGGCATCGATCCCACACTTGCTCTGAATCTCCTCGTCCCTGGGGAGAAGCAGGTGAGGGTGAATGCTGGTTGTTTCTCCCCACCATCTCCCACCATGGGGACACTGGCTGATCCAGTCTCCCACAACCCATACCAACTCATGACATCCTGCCTGTGGCACAAAGGATTTGAGCACAGAAGGAGTAAGGGACACACACAGCTCTTCTGCTGCCATGCCATTAAGAACTAGTTCCTACCAGAAGAGGTTGAAGCCCTTTTCTTTGGGATAAGATCTAGGGGCCAGGGAAATGCAGGGGTGAGCCCTCTGCTCTCTCTTCAGGGTGGGTGTTTTAAGTGGGTTCTCCTCTGCTGCCAGTCGCAGCTGCTCCAGATGATGGGTCATGACCTGTGGGCACCAGCTCCCCAGGGGTGGGCAGCTTTGGGGCATGGCCATAACGACAAGAACACACACTTACTTCATCTGGTAGATAGAAATGAGCCAGGAGCAGAATCCCTAGAAAGGAAAAGAGTCAGGATGAGACACCACCCCCACGTCCCCAGTGAGGAGCTGTGGCACAACATGTGCTGGGGACACACAGAGGTGGTGCAGTGCCTATGGCTGGGTGGCTGAGCAAATGGAGGCAGTGCCCAAGGCAGCTCAGCAATGCTCAGCCCAGTGGCAAAGACAGCGGCCTTGGGAGGAGCAGGAAAAACACACCCTAAAGGAGCTGGTGGCAAGCTGAGCACAACCTCTCTTCCTGAGGGACCACACAACCTGGTGATAAGACAATTCCTGTGAGTGGGAGCTGCTGGAGCAGGAGTGTACAGGGACAGGGAAGTCTCCCTGCAAACATCAACCAGCAGGTCATGGCTGTCAGGTGCATAGTTTTGGCTGCAGAATGTTTTGCATAAGAAGCATCTCTGTAACAGGCTCCTGGCTCCCAGCAGCTCCCTGCTCTGCCCCTTTCCTGACAGTCCCTAACATGCAATGTGCTTTTTTGACCACTACCAAGTGCTGAGCTGGCACTGCTGCAGAGTGATACAGGACAACCTAAGTTCCTGTGTAATAGCTTATTCCCTGTCACTGCATATGCAATATTAAGGAGTTATTTTGCATTGTACTAACACCAGAGTTCACACATGTTCAAGGTGCCTTCGCGGTCCTCCTGGTCATGGCCATACCAAACAGCACTCAGTCATCTGGCCTCTTCACCACTTTTTGGAGGATTTGTAGGATCATAGAATTGTAAGGTTGGAAAATACCCCTAAAATCATTGAACAATTAACAGAGCACTACCAAGTCCACCACTAAACTATGTCCCTAAGTGCCACATCTACACATCCTTTAAATATGTCTAGGGATGGTGATTCCACCATGCCCCTGGGCAGCCTTCTCCAATGACTTATCATCCTTTCAATGAAGAACTTTTTCCTAATATCCAATCTTAACATGTCCTGGTACAACTTGAAGCCATTTAGTTCTGTCTCTCGTTACCTGCGAGAAGAGATGGACTCCCACCTGGGGGGGTAACCACTCACTGGATCAGACTTTCCAGAGAGGTTGTGGAGTCTCCCTCACTGGAATTATTCAAGAACCATCTGGATACAATCCTGTTCCATGTGCCCTGGGATGACCCTGCTTGAGCAGGGAGGTTGCACCAGCTGTCCCACTTTGGTCCTTTCCAGCCTTACCCATTCTGTGATTTTGTGATTCTGTACTTGTTTTTATGCTCTCTACAAATTTCTGCACAAAACTGCTCTTCCCCCCTCTCAGTGTATTTTACATCTGACCTGGCAGATTTGACATTTCCCTCATTTGTGAACAGTTTGACTTGTTAAAGGATATCTTCTTACTTCTAATAATCTCTACTAATCTGCTCTTTAGCATGATGGCTTTCCTTGTGGTCTCACTAATTTTTTGATGAGCAATATACATTTGCCTGGAGCATCTGGTACAGAGGCTTTAAACAGGCCTCCTGCCTCCTGCAATGATTTTGCTTCTTTTCTGCCTAGTTTTCTTTAATGTCATGTCATTTTTTTCACAGTCACACCAGTGACTGATTTTTGAGCTTTTGTTGTCAAAAATGAAACAGAAAAAGGCAGCAAAATGTGTCCATCTGTGTTTGTTTCCAGCAAAGCCTGTTGTGTGCCTGGTGTGATAGAGAGAAACAAAACATTACTTCAAAGCTCCTGCCTTCAACCATGGTGGCAGAGGAGGAAGTGTGGTGCAGGGGACTGTCCTGATGTGTGTGAAAGATCCCTGCAGGCATGCAGCAAGGCTCTGGCCATACATCCAACTAAGTCCCTGCAGCTGCAAGGACAGCCATGCAGCTGGGAGGTGCTTGCCCTGATGGGAGCATCCCCTATGAAATGCCATTCAAGACAGATGCTTCGAAAAAACCCAGGACATACAAAACCTTCCAGCTTTCAGGAATTCCGCCCTGCTAAAGTGTGTTGAGCAGGAAACCCTGCATTGGAAGGTTTAATTTCTCCCGTTTAACTTCTGACCTGGGTTTCTGATAAAGAACAGGACAGGTGGGGCCAGGATGAACCCAGCCCAAGCCCCCACTGCTACAGCCACTGGCACTCACCACATCCTTGTTGTCAGCATCCAGGGGGCTGCTTTCTGATGGGGACTTCTCCTTCTCACTCTGCTCTCCATAGAAAAGCGACGTCAGACTTTGCAGTGAGGGGAGGAGGGGAAGGGTGAGGCACAAGACATACAAAAGACAGGAGAAGATAAGTACCCTTGGAGAAGTCTCTCCTAGGAGAGCAACCCAGGAAATGACTCCCCGCTTCATGCATCCTGCACTGGGGCTGGACCAGTGACTATAGCTGGACTTGGGACAGAGGGGTTGCATCATGTTTTCTCCATGCTGACAAGTCTCCACAGCTCCTCTGTGGCCCTGACCCACAAGAGGGTGGCTCATGGAGAATTAGCCTTAGCTCCAGTACAAGGGCCTTCCAAATCAGATATTTTCTATTCCACTGTTTTCAGAAGTCTCAAATGGTTTCACAATAAAAAGAAATACAATTAGAGTTTGCATTTTAAGTCTTGATTGCCCTTTGATCTCCTTGGTGAAGGGAAATATCACCTGTCCATTGCCAGACTCAGCTCCAGAACCTGAGGCCCAGAGGAGCTCAGAAGGGAGGAGAGGGCCTTTAACAGGGTTTGCTCTTGGGGACTGCCCAGCCTTACAGAGACCCTTCCTGTTTGCACCCACCTGTACAAAGAAAGATGCTTTGCTGGCTAGGATGAGCTGGGCTCTGGGAGGCAGACAGCTGCCCATCCGGAAATCTAGTCTGGGCTCTACTTTTACCAGAACACTGCAAACTTTTGTGGGATTCTGCACCTAGCCCAAATGGTAGGCCAGGCAAGTTGCTTAGGTACATGAGGAGCAGTGTTATTGCCATGTGTCTCCCTCTGCCCCCTCCACCAGCCAATCCTGCTCATCCCAAGAGTGGTAGAAGAGGCAGCGGCTCAGTCCCCCCTCAAAAGCAGCTCTTGGGCCTCTGTTCTTCCCAGGACAGTGCCCTCAATGGCATCAAGAGCATTGTCACCAAATGCTACTGGCAAGAGGGAAGGAAAGCTGACCCAGGCTTTCCCTCTCCGTGTAGCAGATGGTGCCTGTGTCTCCATGGGCAAGGGCAGCCAGGCCATTCCCAGTGGGGAGGAGAACAGGAGCACCTGCTGAACTTCTCTGTATGCCACCCCACAATGCTGGCCTTCCTTCCAGCCCTCTTGAAGAGAATGGAGTCATCATATGCACTGGCTTTGCATCCTTCTCACCTATCATTGTCCATCAGCAGTGCCAGGCGCCCATAGTCCCAAGCTGCTTTCCGAAGACAGGAGAAGACCAGAAGGAGAAGCTGGAAGAAGAAAGAGGAGAAGTGTGAAGGGTCTCACCCCGTGGGATCTTCTGACATCTCTCCTTTCCACTTTCTCACTCATGAGCCCAAGCTCATGCAAAACTCTTGCCTCAAGCCATACTGTTCCTGACCCATGATCTCACCACTGCTGTCAAAGTGCCCTCTGCTGCCCATCACAATGTGGGCAAAGCCCTTGGTCTCCTGCACTCACCCCCATCCCCCAGTCAGCCAGGTGCACTGGTGCACAGGCTGCACTTGTGGGTGGCTGTCAGCGCACCCAGGGGCTGCAGTGCCTGTAGAAACGTCACCCTCCTGGCCCACTCACCAGCCAGAGGATGAAGTTGATGGCAAGCACGGTGGGCACTCCACCGAATGGCAGCCCTTCCAGGACGGTGCTGCGGGAGCGGGCACTGAAGCATTGCTCCTCTGTGCTGTTTACCGGGGCGTCCAAGAAGATGACCACATCCAGCGAGGTGGGGCTGGCACCACCAGGTGCTGGCTCCATCAAGTACGTGCTCTCCATCAGCACTGTCGTGGGGTCTCACCCTGCAACACAGAGGCAGGGGTGTGCATGGAGAAGCCTTTACTCTTTCAGGTCTCCTCCATGAGATTCTGAGGAGTTCACTAAGGGTAGGGCAGGAAGAAGACTGGCTGGTGACCTTGGAGCTTCCAAGTCCCAATCTCTCCCAGGGAGAGACTGTGGGACACAGGGCAAGGGGTGTTGCTGAAGAAATCTCACAGCTATTTCCTGCCCCTTCCCCACTCCATGAAACCCCATGCTATTTCGTTGTCTTTGCCATACCTGAGACAGGTCTCTCACCACCTCTGCCCGTCAGTCCCAGAAGCTGGGTTGAGTCATGGCCACTCTGGTGCAGTCAGAGGCAGGAATGAGGAGCTGAAGCATTTGCTCAAATTTCTGAGAAAAAGAGCAGTGATGATGTTAACAACTGGGCTGCTGGGGCGGCACTTGATTCTCTCTCTACAGCTAGATATCCACTGCCTATGGAATATCCCTAAGCCCTCTGTCCTCCTCTGGCATCACAGTCTGTGTGACTCAGGAGCTGTGGGACCTCCCTTTCATCTTTCCACCTGAGCAGAATTGCTCCTTCCAATATATTTTAATGTCTTCAGAAGTACTAGTTTCTCAAAACCCTAAATGCCAGGCTTCCCTCCCTATTCCCCAGGAGCTGATACCACAGGCTACAGTCCTCACCAGCAGAAGACATTTAAAAGCCATTAATGACAAAGACTGTGGCTTGTTTACAAAACCTTTCCTACTACCATGCTTTAGTCAGGAGAAGATCCTCTCCAGACCTGCAGTGCCTGAGACCCCTAGGAACAAGCACTCTACAGCAGCCAACATGGCTTTTACTCATGGGGATGCCACAGACATGTGTGCCAGGACACTGTTGAGCGTCCGCTGCAATCACCAGAAGGACAGGAGGAGAGTGAAGCAGCACAGCAAACACTAACAAACATGAGGTGGGGACAAGGGGACCAGAGTCTCTTGTCCTCATGTGCCTGTCATGCCTGTGTGCCTTGGAGCCCCTCTTGGTGCTTTTAGCCAGCTGCTTCCAGTGTCTAGAGAGCTGTGTGGCCTTCAGAGGAGAACAGCTATGTCTGGTGAGACCAACCATGGTCTCTGGAGGCCTCAAGCTGCCAAATACAATTTTGAAGTTGGCCTAGTCCTGAGCAAGGGCTTTTATGGGATGACCTCCAAGGGGGCCCTTCCAATCACAATTAATCTACATCCCTATTCTCAGGAACTTGTGCCCCTGACAAGAATATCTTCTGACCTGCCTAAAGTTTATATAGAGCTATGTAAGTTCCTTGCCTTGCGGACATGCTGGGCACAGTATATTGTGGCCAGCATATTGCGACCATTGCAAAGGCCACCAGAAAACTCAGAATAGTTTATTAATATGTACTCCTGTGAGCTTTGCATTCAAGCCACTGGGCATTCATTCCTCTCCTTCCTTTTTATCTATATTCCAGCCACAACTGTGACTCTGGTGCAGCCCCTGCAGTCACCTAGACATAGGTGATTCCTGCTGGAAAATGCTCAAAGCCCACAAGGACAAGATTAAACAATGGAGGAGGATGCAAGCAAAGACAGCTGGCACCTCCAGCGATCTGGAGATGCAAAGTGTCGGCAGTTTTTTTTCACCAAGACCAAACAGGACCAGCTCTTCTTCAACACCATAGGAAACCTGATTGAGAGGTCCTTGGGAAGCATTGAAACAGAACACACAAAATGGCTTGGCTTAGAAAGGGGATCTTCCTGATCTCTACACAGATTTGCTTTTGTTGGGAAACATTTACTTCTGCTGTGTCAGTGTGACAGATGGGAGACTACAGTAGCATGTGATTCTGTATACACTGCTGTAACCTCAGGCTCTCTCTCTTAGACCGTGCAGTTTGCTGCTTGAGGAGATTAGTCCTGTCCTAAAATTCCTGAAAAGTCCGGACACCCACACCCTACAGCTGAGCAGAGCAGACAGGATTAGAGTGCCAGGGCAGGAGCTGACACAGGTTATATGCTTGAGAGACTGCCTCTCTTTGACCTCTTCATCCAAGGAAAGAAAAAGCTGAAGAAGAAGGAGGTTTTCAAACACATGAGTTGACAAAACAGAAAAGGCTCTGACAGCCTGGACATTGGGGATTCCCAAGGGATTCTGAACTCAAGCTCTCATGAGGGTTGAAGAATTTAAGAACTACTCTTGGCGCCTGAAGTTTCCAAATTAAACACAAAAAAGATGGTGACTTGCTATTTTCTTCATTTCTGAAGCATAAATTCTATCCCAAAGAAAAATCTCCACTGGAAGCCTAAGAGTGGCTGGGATGATTGGACCAAGGCTGTGAGCCCAGAAGAACCTGAGGCTCACCCCACTCCAGGATTAGGTTGGCATCTGGCTATCTTCACTCCCTCTTACTGTGCATATGGCGCAGTGTCACCTGAGGCTTGGCTTCAGTGTCTGATACAGATCTGCCCATGCTGCCTACAGCATCTTCAGTTCTCCTCAGAGGTCTCTGTCCATATACGCATTGATCTGACCTGTTCATGGTGTCTGGAGACATCACAGCCCAAGCTGGGACAGCTGACCATTAGTGTGACTCTCCAAAGAACTGCCAGGTCACCTGAGATATGCTGATACTTCTCCAAAGGCCATCCCAGTAGACTTGGGACTGAAGTACTATCACTGCACCCAGGTGTGAAGTGATGGACGTGCTGGCAAAGCCTCAGTCATAGCCTGACTCCCAGCCGAAGTTGGGGGTCCTGTTCTTTGAGGGCCAGCATGGTCCCATCAGGATAACAACCCCTGACAAGGGATCACCAACAAGAAGAGACCTGTGGGAAATGAGTGGGCTACTCTGGCAAGTGGCAGCTGTTTGCCCTGGCTCGCCTGCCTCCTGCTTGCCATCAGGCAACCACCTGGGCCACCAGGACTTCTGGCCAGTGTCTGCTCTTTGCTATGGAAATGCTCTCAATCTGTTTCCTGCAATGTGTATGTCTCACTCCCTCTCTCCCCTCCTCCTTTAAGCAGCAGAGCCATTGCCATCTGGCATTTTCAGCTGCTAAATAATTCACTGCCTTTTTGTTAACAAGGAGAGTGTGTCTTTGAGCTGTTAGACCTTCAGCAAACAAACAAGGAGACTCCTAGCAACTTCCAAGTCCATTCTCTGCCCCCACCACTCCACTACCCAGTGGTAACATCCTGCAGCTTGTTTCTAGGCACCGTCTTCACGCTCGTAGGAGGAACATCCTGTTGAAGGATGGCAGGGTGAGGGGGATTTTCGCAGAAATCTGTACAAGTTGTCTTTCCCTATCAAGTCCTTGTTGCTATCCCCTTCCCCCGGTAACTGATATTTTGCTCCTGGTGGCCAGAAGCAATGGGTTCCTCCTGGAGATGGTGCTAGTACCTTCTGTTTCCAGCTCTCCTGCCCAGAAACCTCCCAAATGCAAGCCTTCACTCTCCCAGACCAACCAGGTCATGTCTCTCCACCCAGCACTGCTGTTTCAATGCCAAACTCCAGAGAGAAATTTCGGGAGCAGAAGATACCTGTAGACCCACTCCCCCAGTCCAGCTCTGTCCCCTCTCTCTTACACCTCCAATTCCAAAGGAGCCCAAAGCAGCCATCATGTCATGAGCAGGCCTGTAACATAGCCCTTGCAGTGTATCCCAGCTCCCCTAGAGCTGATGTCCAGCTCATTCTTCTGCCTTTTCTCTGGTCCCTTCAACACCAGATAACCAGAGAAACTTACCCTGAAATACCCAAACCAGTACTTTTCTAGACCACTTCTCCCAGCTAATCTCATCTTTTATGGTGCTGCTCTTAGAAAAATTTATACAGATTATAAAGTTGCAGCATTACCACTAAAATAATTATTAGGATCAATCAGCTAAAAGTAAATCATGTGTATGTTCTAGGAACAGCACATGCAGCAGAAAGAGCAGATTTCTGCTCATGCACACCAAGAACAACTTGAACTCAGACCCATAGGACATATTCAACTTCCCTCTAGTTGGAGAGGTATGTTTTTTGGTATACAAAGTATGACTTCACAGGGACACTGCAGGTCACACAAAGTCACTGCTGAAACACCTAAGCTAAATTTTCACACCACACAGGAGAAAATGCAGCATTTTGCAGTACTCATGTGACAACACTCTGTGATAGTATATGAAAGGTTCAACCAAACCCACAGCATTACTAAAACGGTTCCTGTTCCCAGCTATGCCACTGCCATTTTGCTTTTCCCGATCTTTAAAGCCCAAAGAGGATATACTGTTGTGAATAACAGAGCTGGGTGGATACCTTCACCTCCAGAAGGTGTTGGGACAGCTTCCCATTAGCAGTGTATGAGGCAGTGCCTCTAGATACCAACCACAGACAGGTGTCCCTCAGCAGCCCTGTTCTGGAGAAGTGACAGCAATGGACCAGTCAAGAAACACAGGAGTGCACAGGGTTGCAGTGGGGAAAATGAAGCAATAACATAAAGGCAGAAATTGCAATATATGGTCTATCCATTATAGGTCTTACTTTGAGGAAAGACGCTAAAATAGGGTCAGCAATGTGTAGAGCAATAGGGAAAGGCAATCCTTCTTGCTTCTCTTTTTGATGGCTGTGAATAGATAGTGAATGTATGAAATTTGTCAGTGCAACTGATTTGCTGCATAATTTCTATGACGCGTTTTCAGTGTGTGTAAGGTTTGCCTTGAATATTCAGTGCCCTCTTTGTTTTGTTGATATACCAGCATATGTTTATTCTCTCTGGTTGGGTGGGCACTAATCCAGAGAATCAGATTTCCAATTAAAAATAAGGCATGTCTTTAATGCGAATACAATTTTTCAAAATTCGTCTTTCCCTTGAAGCATCCTGCCAGTAAACTCATTTGCTAGGGGATTCACGGACAGCTGAAGTAGCAAAACATCAAAACAAAGTCTTGGGAGCACTGATATGAGTAAGCTGGGCTTCCCAGCATGCCTACACACACCCTGCCTCAGCATCCCACTCTGGCAGGGACAGGGTTACTGATTTTGGTTAGCGGGTGGGCAGCCAGGGCATGGGGCTGCTGAGGGAGCAGTTGGTGGCCCCATAAAACACACAGAAAAGCCAGGCTGAGGACCTAGACTGTGCCTCCTAAGAAACAAGCATCTGTGCTACCTGACTGCCTCTGCATCCTTCTTCCATCACAAGTAGATTGTGGCCAGGCTGCAGGAGGGGAAAACAAAAACCACTGTAACAGGGAGATCAGGTTCATGCCTTGGTGTGCACAGGACCAGGCAGGGAGGCAAATCTCCAGCATCTCACCCTGCGGGACTGCAGTGACTGACCTTGTAGGACTGCAGTGAGAGGGAAGGCAGGAAACCTGAGCCACTGCCACTGACTCAGCACAGCTAACCAAGTACCTCAGGATGGGAAAAGGCTCATCAACACCCTGCACTGACCTCAGCACACATCCTAGCAGAGGCAAACATTGGGCATGGTGACCTCTTGTTTCTGTTACCTGGTGCATGGCAGAACAGGCACACCATGAGCCACATCTGTCCCCAAGGGGAATGAGCAGAGGGGATGGGACCACAGACACAACCCTCCAAAACCCCAGAAAAGCCCAAGGCATTCCTCCCCAACTCTCCCTTCACCCTTCCCGCTTAAATTCATGGTCTCCAGGTCCAAAAGGCAAAGAGAAGATCTGGCTGCTCATGGCCTGTGAGGTGGGCACATGTGGCATCAGCATCCCTGGTCACAACCCTCTGCACCACCTTGAGTATCTTCAGGAAAGGCATCTGCACAAGAGATCACTGTCACTGCGGTGGTGCCTTACCTCCCCTGGGGCTGTGACCACAGCAACTGGAGCCAGATCCTACTGGGGAGCCAAGCTGCTGGATGGAGAGAGACTGGTAGCAATCACTGGTGTGAATGCTGTGCCCACACCCTGACAGGCCACGGTGTGGACAACCTGCCAGCAGAATACCCCATCACCAGTAGGATGCAGGACATACACCAGCCTGTTCTGTTAGCCTGTTGGAAACCAGATGCATCTTCTAAACAAGGAGAACCAAACCAAGAGCAGCAATGTGGCTGGTGGGCTACAGAGGCTGGGGTTAGTAAGGTTTGGAGGCAAAGGACCACTCTGCAGCAACATATGACTCCTAGCAGGTATAAAACACGTACTCAAAAACTAGTTTTGTAATTGCTAATACAATACTCAGAGAGGTCAGGATGCCTATTTTCATTGATCCCACTCCCTTCCACACCCATACCCACCACTCAATGTGTGTGAGTGCATGACTGAGTAAAATAAGCCTGCTTAAAAATTATGTAGATGAACTTTATCTTCTCCACCAGTAAGCTCTGCACTGCTCTCCCACTGAGGCACACAAATGCCTGCCAGGCTCACTGCCAGCCAGGACAGGAAGGCGGGGGGAACAGCCAGCCTGTGAGCCCACCAAGGCCCTGGGGATGCAAAGCCCATGAGGAGGATCTGCCCCTTGATGGCAAGCCTGCCTTTGGCACTGCCACTCCTATCGCCAGTGCTTCACCATTCCCAATCTACCCTGCCAACGCTGTCCATTTAAATAATGTCACCCACCAGGAGGCTGAGACTGATCCCATTTTGGGGAGCCAAGCAAGTTTTTCTGTGCTCAGGAGTGGCAGACTGCCATTACCTTTAGGAAACCCTGTGCAGGGCCATGCTGACCTGGGGACTCACCCGACCAATACAGCATTTGAGAGCCAAATCCTCCCCTGCCATGTCACCCCCAGCTTTTTCCTCTCTCCTTCCAGCCCAGCACCACCATGCAGAATGGGGTTTTGGCACTTGGACAGACTAAACTCCATGAAGTTTTTGAGCAAAAAGGTATCCCTGTCCCCAGCCTCCCTTGGGACTCTCTGCAGGACAATTGTAGCCTTCCTCTGTGATACCAAACAGCCACCTGCATAAACCCCTTCTCCTCGAGGGATGCTGTGGACCAAGCACGCCAAGAGACTGGCTTGCTGCAGTGCTCCTCAGCACAAGAATAAAGCCGAATCCCAGGCAACCGAGAGCAAACAGTGCTTACAGTGAGATCTACAGCCAGAGAGATTTGTTTGGCCAGTGTGTGGGAGACGCTGTGCACAGCGCAGCTCTTCTCCAGTGCCTCCTCCACACATGTGCTAGCCAGCAGCTGCTGGAGCCAGCACGCTGAGATTGGGAAGGAAGAATTGGTGCGGAATTCATTCGTTCCACCCCCAGCCATTTTTGCCACATTTGACTAGGCTGCCATTGGAGGCTGGCTCTACCCTATGTTTAGTTTGCATTTCCCTCTCCCACTGTGCACACAGTGTGCTGAGCCCCTCACACCACACTTTGTGTGTGCACTGCACCAAGCAAACGAGTTAATATTCCTGCAAGCTCCCCAGGGCAGATGGCTGTTGCTCATTCTGCATCTTGTACCCTTGTCCTCTAATAACACTTAAATCAACACTCTTCAGCACAAAGGATTACCTGGGCCAAGTCCAGCCCAAGCAGAGGGCAGGGAGCCACCAGGCTGCTGGTAAGCAATGGCTGGGAGCAGTGAGCCAGGGAAAGGGCCTTATAATAAAGATGGGGCCAGACTTTTTAACAGGGCCCGTAGGGACATGGTTTTAAACTAAAAGAGGACAGATTCAGACTAGATATAAGAAAGAAATTTTCTGCAATGAGGATGGTGAAACACTGGTGCAAGCTGCCCAGAGAGATGCTAGATACCCCATCCCTGGAAACATTCAAGGTTAGGTTGGAGAGGGCTGTGAGCAACCTGGTCTAGTTGAAGATATCTCTGCTCATTGCAGGGGGGTTGGACAAGAGGATATTTAAATGTCCTTTCCAACCCAAACTTTTGTATGATACCATGAAAAAGCCAGGGCTAATGATGGAGACCCAGGGGCAGGGTATCATCCCGGGGTTCTCAGTTAACATATACACATGCACATGCATTTCCATTCGGGAAAACAGTATTTCGGGAAAACAGTAAAGAGACACCCTGGTATCACCAGATCCCTGCTCCAAATCAGGATGCTGCATGCTCTTTACAGTCCTCAGAGCAATCCCTGCACTTGCAATTAAGTAATGATGACACACGCAGATGAGAACAATTTCCAGCCACCACTGCCTTTGTGACGGAGTCATGGCAGCAGCCAGCCCTAGAGAAGGGTTTGAGCTTACCTGCAAAGGGTACCTCCAGGTTGCTTATTGTCTGCCAGCTCTGAGACCAGAGCATGTGCCCACACACAGCTAGTCTGGCAGAGGCAGCTCACATTTGGCATTGAAGACCAAGGAAGGCACCTCTCAGCATGGCTGCAGCAGTGGTGGCATGTTGGGCATTTATAGGTAGATTGCTTCTTAGGCCACCCAGGTAACAGTGCTCACACAGAGAAGGATTGTAAGGCCTTTGTGAAGGAAACTGCCACCTCCACTAGGAAAAACACTACCTTGCAGAAACTGATATACAAACCGGGAGCAGCTGTGCCTTGGTCAGGGCCCAAAGCTGTCACTGTGAGTCACAGGCATCTTTCACAGTGCCACAAGGTGCCAGGAGCACTGTGGCCCCTGAAGATGGGGGAGGAGACAGGATGGAGATAGGGAAAAAGCAGCTCTTTCCTGACCAAGTCCCTTCCACTGTTTGGGTAGCAGGGAGCTGTGGGAGGTGGAAAGGAGAGTGGGATGTTTATCTTCTGCCTTTTATAAAGCCACCTGCTGCATAGACTTCCAGCCGCAGGAGCAGCCAGCACAGCTACAGCCGTCACTAGTGACTGGATGGAACGTCACCTGAGGGTAGAGGGAAGGAGATACACTAGCAAGGATATATGGCAGGGAGAGGACTTGGGCTGTGCAAGAAAGGGATGCAGATCAAGAAGTCCAATACCATACTGCTTGCAATTCAAGCCCTTGCACAGCTGCTCCCAATTGCTGAGCTCCAGCCAGCCCTCCTCACAGCTGATGGTCATAAGGTTGCTGTGCCATGCTGCATGAACAAGGTACATGGTAGGCTACAAGGCGTCTGGCACTCATGCTAATGGACCCAGCTCTGCTCCACTCCAGCCTGCTGCTGCCTGACAAGCACCTGGGAGCACTCTCCCACCTAGCACCCTCAGACCACAGCCTCCTAGGGGCAGTGTTATGCTGTCTTGTTGATACTCTTCTCCTGGGGCCAGCCATGCACCTTCCTTCACAGTGCTCTGGGGAATGCCTTGGTGCCCGGGTGCAACCAGTCTCTCTACCCTTCACTCCTCCTCAGCTCCAAGTAGCCACAACATCCCCCACAACTGATTCTGCTGCAGGAGCAAAGAAATACTTCTGCCCTGCCCAGCTCCCCTCTCTGCAAACATAAAAGCTTCTTCCTGAGAGCAGTGCATTGCAACACTATATATATATATACACACATACACACACACAAAATACAATTTTAGAGCATCTGCAGACCTAGAACATTTCTCTCGCTTGTGCTCAGTGCCAGGAGCAGAGTGAGGTTTGGGCTGCAGCAGGAGCCCATGAGCACACCCCACACCAATCCTGGCCTTGACACGGCTTTCCTGCCACCTCTGCCCAGCTTCCAAGCAGATTTGGGTAACACCATATGACTGGGATGAATCACGCCACCCTGGGAGCACAGGAGCTGGCAGTTCAGTGACGGCTCTGGCATCGGCAGGTTGCACAAGTGGGGATGGCCCCAGCAGCCACTATGTAAGTCACTGTGTAAGTCCCATTCAGCTGTACGAGAGAGATTAGCTCTCAGCACACTGGTTGAGTCAAACTGCCTCAAAGGGAAGGGAAACCCTTTGATGATGTACACAGGTGCCTGCAAAGGAGGACAAGGAGAGAAGGTGCTCCCTGAGGCCTGGCTTGGCCACCTCCTTCCCCCGTAGATTCACCAAATCACCACCTGTCTCCTGGAGTGCAAGAAAATTTGGTTCTTTCAAAGGAGGAGGGAAGAGACTGAACCCATCTCACAGTCTCAGCACCAGATTGTGGTGCCTTTGACTGAGCCACGGGCCAGCTGCCTGCCCCCCACACCAGATCCTGCCCCCATGCAGGGCAGTCCCGGCACTGCTTTTCACTGGGGCAGCAGAGGGAGCAGACAGCCCTTCTCCTTCTGTCACTGGAACACACATTCAGTCGCCTCTGCAGCCCACACAGACTTCCGGGGAGATAAGAGGTTAGTTGTTGCTGCAGTCAAAGAAGGCTGCTCTCCCAGGCACATGTAGAGCTGCAGACACACGGTTCTGCAAAGCACCAGCTCTTTCAGCCTCCTCCCGCGGTGACAGGTGGTCACATATGGTGACAAGACAACTTGTCCCCATCACTTCCATCATCCCTGGAGAATTCCCCTTGTCCACAACACCCAAGCACAGCTCCAGTCAAGTACAGGGCAGGGCACAGCAGAGCCAAGCAGAACAGAACAGCCAGCCCATCACATCCACCAGCCTGCTCTCATCTGCATGGAGAGGACCTGGAGAAGTCAACCAGCTCTGGAGCATCAGAGATAAGAGGGAAATCACAGGAATTTTGGGACAAAGACTGCGATTCACAATCCCCCCCAGTACATACATATCACAGGCAGGTGACCCAGAACACGGGATGAGTGGGACACAGATGGTTAGCAAGCAGACTCTGTTGTGCCAGTGCTGCAGGCTGGCACTGCCCACATTCACTGTGCTGCCTTCCTGCCCCTCTCTGGCTATGCCCACTGGCCAGCAGCTGCCCACAACAAGCGCAAGGGGCGTCGGGAATGACAGATGTGATGGAGAAAAACACAAGAAATGGTTTCTTTCCCTTCAGGCAGAGAAGGAAGTGTCACATCTGGACATGTACAGAAGCCAGGCTGGGAAAGAGACAAGGCACTGAGAGGAGAGAAGCTGTGGGCTGGGAGGAACAGCATCGCCCAGAGGATGTGAGACAGATGGCAGATTTGGCAGCAGGGTGGTCACTGAGAGACCTGCAAGCTCTTCCTGCTGCAAAAGTATGCAACACAACACTGTGTATGGGCTGTCAGCCCAGCCTGGCAGGTTTGCTGGAGGGGGTCACATCCTTTCAAACATGCCACATCCAATAGTCAGCATCAGAGACACTTCAGGGCAAGTCAGCCTTGGAAAAGGGCTATCTAGAATCACAGAGAAAATATGAGGAAAGAAAAAGAGATTGTCCTTGATTTCTCTTCACAAGCCTGTCTTTCTTAAACACAGTCAGGTTTGCACTCAGGGAAGGGCTGGAAGTCCCTGCGCTGCTTTGCCTACTCTGTCAGCAGTGGGTCCCCAGGCAACCACCCCCCAGGATCCACATCATCACTGCTCACATGGAACAGAAAAGCACTGCAGCCTCCTCAAGTTCACGCCTCCTTGTCTTTCCAGGGCACTTCGGGCATAGCAGAGCTAGCACTAGGAATACGGCCATCCAAAAAGGTTTGGAGACCCAGGCACGGAACAGTGTCCCAGCAACACCCACTGCAAGCCTCTCCACAGCCCAGCAGCTATTGAGGCCCAGCTACAATTAGCAGGAATCAGACAGGCTCTGTGTCCATTTTGGAAGAGATGCTTGAGTATGCAGCATTGATATGGAGGTGTTTGCACAGTGGCTGGGTGTCCTGGCCCAGTCCCAGACAAGGCTCCTGCTTTATGCCTGACTTCAAACATGCTGTTCTGTCTGACTGCATCCCCACCCAGCACATCCCAATTTTCCACTGTGAGTGCTGCTCATGCCTGGCCAGGCTGGTGCTGCACTGAGCACCCCAAGATCCCAATCCTGTATTCAGCCTCTGCAGCACCAGCAAGGCATCTACTAAATAAGCGAGGGTCTCCACCTACTTGTAAGGGGCAGTTTGGTGCCTGCTGTGCTGCATAGCTGCTGGGAAGCATCTCCCCACCTGGAAACACCTCCACTCAGTTTGAGAAAACCCAAGGTGAGAATGCACAAGACCTCCCAGACTGGCTCCCCGGGGCTACCAGTGCTTCCAGTAAAGCATGGCCATGTCCCACAGTGAAATGCTCCTCTGCTTCACCAGTGCCAGAGGCACATCTGCACTTACTAGAAACAAAAATCTGCACAACTGCAGATGCTGTGGAGCCTCTGGCTCATCCCAACATCCTTGTGCCAACCACAGCCCTGGGAAGTTGAGCAGAGCTCTGAACAGGCAGCCAAATGCTTCTCCAGAGCAGTGGGCATCAATATTTAACTGACGCTGAATCCCACACTGTTGCCTTTTTGCTGGGGATAGGACCACCTCCAGGACCCACTGGTCTCGAAATCCTGCCTAGCTGCTTTCCTGCAGCACTGAGAGCAGGACTGGACGGGAAGGTTGGCAGGCCCATCACACGCCTGTGCTGCTCTCCTCCTGCCCCAGAGCATGGGGATGGGGAGGACACAGCAATATCATGGAGGGTGCCCACAGGTAGCTGGGGAGGTGGAGGAATGCCCCCAGCTTGGATTTTAGAGGCTACACAGGTACATAAACTTATGTTGCTTCCAGAATATTTTCCACAACAAACAAACAAACAAACAAAAAACCAAAGCCCAAAGAAATGTGGAGTGAAATCCCTTGTCGGCCGAAACAAAATGCAGCATGCCTTTCATTATGGCTGTAAATTCACCTTCTCATTATGGAGGGAAAGAAACCCCTGAAGTTTGACTCTGTGCAGGGGCTCACATATCTGTCCAAATAAAAAGCCATCCCCTCAGAAGTAGCTACCAGGATGAAGGAATCCTGAAACCTAATAACTACCCTGGAACACACCTGAAGTCATCATAGTCTATCTATGTATCCTAGACAAGACTCAGAGCATGGTCATGGTTTCTGTAAGTCCAATTACTACAGTTTTGCGTAGCTAGCTTTATCCAGCCCAATGTGTAGGATATCAGAGAACTGTATTTGTAAAAACATCCATCACCTGACTTTCCTGCAACAAACTAACAAAATCTGAAAGTCTTTAAAATGCACCATTCTCAAGAGGTGACACAGCCCATTGCAGCTGTTATTATCAGTATTTGCTTTGCTGGGGCTTTTTCTTGTTTTTAAAGAAGGAAGAATTTGATGAAATTTCATGTAAGAAAACATAAGAAATTAAAAACTCAGATAAAAGAATATTAAACTTGATGAAAACCTCCCAAGAGAAAAATCCAATGAAGCTGCCTGATGAGAAGATTAGCAGCAGTAATATGAAAGGAAAAAGCAATAAAGAGGACTTGGAACCAGAACAAATAAAAGAATTATGACTCTTGGAAACATACACCTGACTTAAAAGTAATCAGATTTTGTCTGAACTAAAAACTTCAAATTAAAAGACAGTCAATTAAACCCTGGAAGTTCTTATAACCTACACACTAAGACCTCAGATTCCCTTCACCAGCAAAAAATAAATCAGTAAAAATTCATACAGTATGTCCTTGCTGCCAGATCTGCTCAGTGGCTGAGCAACTGGAGCTAAGGCCTGATGAACTGCAAAAATGGCTCTGACAGCAGCAGTCTTTTTTGAAAGCAGAGAGGAAAAAATGTTTCAATTAACTTAGTACATGGATTAGTTTAGTCAAAGTTCTGAAAAAATACTGCAGTTAATGCAGGACAGCCTGGTTCCCTTTCAAAACCCTATGAAGTGCGAGAGAATAATCTCTACTAGTTCTGAATTCCTAAATGCCAGAAATAATCAGGTTATATCACTGGCTATACTTTATATCTCCCATAATAAAATTCTGTTGCTATGATATAGTATAATAATAATACAATATAATATAGCAGTATACTATTGTTAAATTCATTACATATATAAAGAATGTTTTCATAAACTTATTCTCTTTTCTTTGTGGGCCCATACATATTAAGCAGTTCTATCAGCTAGAAACCACGTTCTAAGTGTTCGCTTTCTGCATTTCAAAGTGGACTTCATTTTCTACTGAAATACAGCAGGACCAACATTATAATAAATAATGATGTGATATCTAATAAGAAATGCATCACTCACCATTTTGTAATTCGAGTAGTATAGACATTAAATATCTAAATAACCATATGTTACCCTGTAAACCCACTCACTTAAGCATGGTGCAGCCTCCTGCTGAGCCCTATCCTACTTATCACTGAGAATCAACTTGTGCTTAGGAAAAGAGCAGACGTGTACAAACATGTACAAACACAGCAAGATTAAAAATAGGTACTTAGGTCATGGCTTTCTGATCATTAATTTAAATTGTGACTTTAATCCATCCATCCTGCTCAGCAGCAGGTCAAGAGCCAAACGAGGCACAGATCAAAGTTATTCTGAAGTCTACAAAGTTTGTTTTTCTGCCCTCTCTGAGAAAAGCAGCCCAGAAACGCAATGAGCAGTGCATGTCTCTAGCCTTGAGCCTGCTAACCCTGGCAGTCTCCCACTTGTGTAGAGACCTCCAGACCACTGCTTGCATACTCAGGGGAGCAAGGCAAACCTCAGCTTCTGGTCATTCACCTAATGCTGCCTTGGGGATTATCCCATGGTGACTGAATTTGCCAGAAGACAGCACAAATAAGCACAGAAGCATTGAAGCTGAAAGGAGACTGTCCAATCCAGCCTTCCTTCTCAAAGCAGGGTCAGCTAGAGGATGTTCCTCAGGGCTGTGTCCAGGCAGGTTTTGAATATCTCCAAGTATGGACATTGTGATCCAAGCTACAGCCATGCCAAGAAGACCATTACAACCTGCTGTTGGAACCAGACTCTCCAGCCAGGTGTGTCCCAAGCCCCATTTTATTAGGGGATTCCAGCTGAGCAGGTGCCCTGTGACCCACAGCCAGCCACTTGCACGTCTCACCAGTCACCCCGCAGCTTCCCAGCCCTCACACAATCTGAGCACCTCGGCCTGTGCCACTTTCCTGATGTGTCAATCTAGTGTGGGTCACCTTGCTGCATGGGTAGCACAGCAAGAGGATTGCTCCAGCAGGGTCACCTTGGTTTGGACAATGCAGGGTCCCTAGGCCTTATTTCAAGATGCCACAGGCTCACTTTGGGGTGCAGCTGGGAGCTGCTCCTCAGCTACCCTTCCAAACCCCAGATTTGCCCTAACTCACTCGCTGCAGCTTCTTTGAATTCTGGTCTACCCTTGCCCATCCAACACAGCACATTAAGGGCCTCAATGTCTTAACCTCCATCACCTCCTGCCCCAGCTGCAGCCTACCACCAATAAATGCTTTTCAGTGAAGCAGGGCCCCTTCCTCTCTGTTAGGAGGAATTCAAAATTACATGATATATTTTTCCGCCTCTCACAACCTGCTTTTCAGCACCTGGGGATTAAGTGGGGCTTGCCTTGTTCAGATCCTGCCTTCCCCTCAGCTCACCCACAAATCTGCAGATGACAAGACACAAGACTTTGGTGCTGGGGATAGGGGAATCAGGTCATCCAAAGTTTTCACGTGCTCCCACTGAACAGGAGCACTGAGCCTCTAAGCTCTGGGATTCCATTTTAGCGACATCTTTATATGAGATCAAACTACCACTATGAGAAGCCCCTCTTTGGTCAAAATGGTATTCACAGCTTCTCACGGGGACACCGCTGGGAACTGCACAACTGATTCCCGTATTGAAATACTTCTATGCCATGGTGTTTATGCTCTCCAGAGGCTGAAAAACATTACACTAGTTTCAATTAGCTAGTCGATTTCTCAGGCAAAGAGGTTTTCTCTGCAGCCCTTAGCATGACTGCAGCTCTTAAGCCAACACAGCCATCATCCAAGAGGGGCTATACCAGGATAGGCAAGGCAGGACAGCACTGGGGCTTAGGTAACCATCAAGATGAGTCATAAAAAGCAAACCTGGTGAGGAGGTGTGACATCAAGCGATGGCTGAACTGCCAGAGAGGTGAGGGTGACACAGGGACGAGGGCAGCAGGGTGGGAGAGAGAAGCCCATACTCTGTGCCAGGCTACTCTACTCCACCTTTATCTGCTTCTGCAGAGAGGCCCTTGGGGACCTGTTGTGCCCTTTCTCACCCATTAACCAGCAACAATAGTGGCCTGGATGATGGGAAGGGCTGTGCAAGCTCTCTGGCTGTCGCATTGTTGCCGTAATAGTGTTAGCAAACTGCTGCAATTGTCCCCACCTAATAACAAGGTATGATCAGTATCACCTAATTACCAGTCTCAGACACATTTGAAGCAGAAACTTCAAGGCAGCTTTGAAAAGGTGTTTAGACACTTTAGAATGCAGGTAGATGCCAAGTGAGATCTTCTAAAGCTCTAAGACCTCTTGTGTTTGAGGTTGATAGCTGGTTAGGGACTGAATGTGATCAAGCCATAGCTGAAGGAAATTGAGCGAGCTGCTTGTCCTGGAATAATCTCAAAGCAAACCTGCTCTTACCCTGAGCATAGGGCATCAGCAATGTAATGTTTTCTTCAAACTTGGGGCTAGGTACACAAAATATATTTACAGCAACTAAAGTAGGTAAGAAACACAGAAATGACAACAGTAGAAGGCTTTAGTGTTTGTAGGACTCGTGGAGGAGTCAGCACTTGCACAGCACACTGATGTTTGCCTAAGAGTTTAGATGATTGATTAGTTTAATACCAATTGAATTCACTCGTGGGTGTTAGAAACATTTCTTCCTCTCCTTGCTGCTTTGGGTAAGCTCTGTTAAGACGGGAGTATTTCCTGTGAGGAATATTTTAAAGCAGTGACACTCCTCCCTCTACAACTCTGCAGATATAGGCTCTGAAGCTGTGCTGAAATCTGACTTACGTTTCCTCGGACCAGAAGTCTCTGCATGGAAGGAGGACAGTATCTACCTGCAAAGGCCTACATACATCCCTGATCAGCATCCCCAGAAAGCATCACTATTTCTGTCTCCTTTTGCAGGACCACCCTATGCTTACCACTGTCAGCAGCCACCAAACCAGAGACTAAGTATTATTATACAAAAAAAAAATGTAAGAGCTGAAAAGCATTGGAATGGAGCTTCAGGAGCCAGGATGGAGCCATGGGAGGAAGGCAGAGGCTTAAGCTCACAGGGAAGCCGGAAAAGCCCATATGTGCTATGGAGTCAGAGGCTGCAGGGGCCGGCCGCCTCCCTGCTTTTATTTCTTACTTATTTGTTTTCCAATGGCTGTTTGCCAGGACACTTAAGACAAATCCTTCCTGAAGGAGCTGCTTCTGTTTCCCTCTCCATCTGTTGCCCAGCCTTGACCATCACTTTGCAGGGCAGCAGGGAAGGCAGCGAGGCCAAGGCTCTGATCTGGTATCAGAGTCATTCTTTCTGCTTTCTATTTTTTTCCACTTTCTCCCCTCTGAATAAATACTGCAAACCACTACAACAACACCTTCTATCCCAAATGGCGTATTTTGCTGTCTCTCTGCTGCTCAGATAGGCAGCCTGACCGGTCATACAGCATCATAAATGCCCAACATAGGCAAAGTGCTTTCTCATATCTTGTTTGCCCACCCGGTTTTCCCTTCACATCCTGCTTCCCTCTGAACGCTCTGAAAGGGGAGAAGGCAAGCATGTAGATCAGTCCTGGGGATGGTGGCTAAACAGTTAAAAGGAAAAAGATGTTCATGCAGAAATAATTGCCAGCCAGACAAAGGTCTCTCTCTCTCTCTCCTGGATACCACTCCTTCTATTCAGGAGGTTTCTAATAGCAAACCTACTGTGCTAGAGAGGGTGGGGAAGCAAGCAAGGGAGATGGCAGGGCCCTGATCTGGATGAAGTCGTAAACTGGGGGAGAGCAGCTTGACCAGAACATTAGATCAACCTGACCCAACAGACCTCTCAGATTCATCAGTATCACAAAGCTGGAGGGAGAAACGGGGAGAAGTTCCACCTCCCCTTTCCTGTCAGCACAAAGCAGATCTAACACCATCAGGTGTGCCTTCCAGAAGAAGGATTCCGTGACCAGGATGACGTGGGGACTGAGCACAAGCCATGACATGACACAGCGGTGGAGTGACATTTTCTCTCCCATCACAGGACAGTGGTGCAGGTCAGTGTGCGTGCACTAGGAAAGGACACCGAGGGGCTGGGGCTCACTCTCTGTTCTGCCACCAACTTGCTACAGCAACCCAGGGAAGACCCTGTGTCCCGCTGGGCCTCAGCCACCCATCAGGCGGGCGGGCACAAGCATTAGTTAAAAACACTCTGATACATGGTTCAGGAGGAAGGCAGGCAAACAGTGTCCAAACACAGCTAAGTAGTACCCACAAATACTCCACAACAGCAAATCACACCGGACCCGCAGCGCGGGTTCCCGGGCCGTGTTCCCGGGCTGCCCGAGGCGATGGGCGCTTCCCCGCACAGCGAGCATCCCCGCACGGT
>WBMV01006175.1:251471-267198 GCA_013396655.1 Campylorhamphus procurvoides
GGGAGCGCCCCCGGGCCGAGACCCGCCGCGCTGCCTCACCGTGCGGGAGCGGGGCGGGGAGGGGAGCTGCCCGCGGAGCGCCGCGCTGCGGGCTCTTGGTGCGGGCTCTGCGCCTCTCAGGCTGTTTCTGGGTGCGGGGCTGTGCCCGGCGCATCCGCCGCCCGGAGGGTGCCGGGGCGGCTCCTCAGGGTGGCTGCCCGGAGGGTGCCGTGGCGGAGAGCCCGTGGGCCTCCGGGGCCAAGGGCCGGGGCTGCGGGGACACAGCGGGGCTCAGCGCCCGGCACGGGGGCAGGGCCAGCTGGGGGGGCACTGGAGAGCTCAGCAGCGTTTGCCAAACCTCTCTCCCTGACGCGGCATTGCGCGGCTGCTCGGCAGGGGTGGCAGCGAAGAAACTTCCCAGGGGTCTTGTTCCTTCAGAGAGTTCGTGCCTTCCTGTCATCAGGAGGGACCGGCAGGAGGGACAGGGACCTGACCCACCAAGGTGCAAAGGGGCTTCGAGAGCCTTGGGTTTTTTTAGGAATCCCACCCTGCTTCCCGTTTCTCCAGCCTGTGAGGATGCAGGCAGTGCACTTCGTGCTGGAGAGTCGGACAGCAGCACACCCGGGGCTGCAGTACCGGGTGTCTCGTACTGCTTACCAGTGTTCCCAAGTGATGGTCAGAGACACACCTGCGAGTGGGTTACCAGGCAACACTCACCAGAATGTGACTGCAGGGAAGGCTCACTGACATCCCAGTTGCTTCATTGCTCCCACCTCATATGGGCTGCCTGGGGTCCCACATCTGTGGCTTCTCCAGATGCCAAGTAAACAGTGTTGTTCTGCAGCATCCACTGAGGGCTTGTTTGGGCTCATTTCATCTCTTCAGGGCTAAAGAAGCACAGTTCTGTGATTAAACTTCAGCCATTTGAAGCACCTTCCAGTCTCTCAAGCACAGCTATGAAAATCGCCAGGAGAAGCATCAAGAACAAATGTAATGAGCGGCCAGCCAAGAACCTTCCTTCAAAATGCAAGTGAAAATAGGCTGGCACGGCTCATGGACCATGAGGAACCAAGAAGTGAAAGCCAGGTGTCCCCCAAGGTGTCTTTCCTTTCTTTTTTTCAGGCTACTCAAGGCTGAGGTAGCATTCAGCTAATTTCTAGTCTGCTGGAGCATGGTACAGAGAACACGTGGGCTACAACACAATTCCTTTTGGTAAAACTTTGCTATAAATCTATTATATCTAGCTAGTGGCGTCTCGGAGCTACCATAGCCAAAGCAAAATATCCTTAAAATTTTAGGGAATAGCCAAATAAAAAGAAATTAAAGATTTCCAAATCTCTTTCACTGCCATCTTCTTTAGCAATATGTATGATGTGAATAATTGACACAGCTTGCCCTCTCACTCCAGAGAAGCCAGCTCAAGTCCTACAGCATCACCGAGGTCTGGAGACCTTGACTGCTGCATTGTATCAGGGGACACTGTCTACTTCAGGGGAGAGCAGAGATGATTGTGCCAGCTTAGTACACGTGGTCTGCAAACACTGAGCAATGGGCTTGTGGGAGAAGCAATTCTGTGGGGATTTTCTAAAATACCTTGTAACTGTGATCTGCCACTGGGTCCTCAATATTTGATACCCTACTTCTCAGCAAGCAAGGATTGTGTTTTTCATAAGCCATGGCTTCCCTGACCTACTGAACTGGAAACCAACATGCTCCATCACTTAAATTTGCAAATACTGCTGGGAAATCTTGACTGCCAAGCAGAGCTGGTAACCTTGCTGCTGGTAAGCTGCCCCAGTCCCAAAGGAGTGAATGCCTGCTCCCCCTCCTTTGGCCTGCCAAGACATCAGGGATCACACAAAGCTGGACAAACCTAGCCTCTGTATAAGCCATTCCCTGGAAATATTTGTTTCTTCCTACTTCTGGCTCAGATTGTTCTTAGTTGGGATAGAATAGAATAGAATAGAATAGAATAGAATAGAATAGAATAGAATAGAATAGAATAGAATAGAATAGTCCAAAAAGGAAACAGAGGAGCCCAAACAAGGAGAAAAAACTCCTTCATTTTCTGTTATGTATTGGGCCTCAGTGGCCATGATTTTGGCCTAAGAGGAGCCCCACAGATACGGTCTCACAAGGGCTCAGGCATCCCATAGACACCTGGGAAGCATGAGCATTGTGTGGCCCAGCCTCCAGCTCTGTGAGGAGAAGCCCATTACCTCTTACCCACATTGCTTCCAATCCTGCAGCAGTGCAGAGACATGGAGCTGCAGCCAGGGGCAGCAGAAGGATGAGGCACAGGGAGCCGCTTCACAGCTGGGGCTGGAGTGCTGCATCCTGTTGTCTGTGTGATGTTCCCAATTATAATTCCTCTTTTTCATCATTTATGGCTTTAATATTTAAGCTGAATTTCTCCAGGCTGGCTCAGGGACACTGATTTTGTCTAGACATGTTTCAGGCACGATGGTGCAACTATTCCTGAGAACAAAAGCTGAAGAAAGAGTACTGTGTCTATATTTTTTTTTTAAGCTGTTGGTTTCCTCGTAGAAAGCACCAGTGTCTCTGAGGTTTGTTGCCAAATACTGGCTAAGGTGTGGCCTTTAGCTAGGGATGTACCTTTGAATACCCCAGTGGGGCTGGTGCATGTGGAACTGGAAAACTGCAGTTTACCCAGACCTGGGTCAGACTTGAAGGATTGGGGAGTAAAAATACACTTTTAGTTCCTGATCCCTGCATCTGGAGCCAGCCAGACTGTGTGTGTGTCTCTGGCTGACAGCCCAGATTGGTGTAGCATGGCACTGCCACCGTGGGATGTCTCCATGCTGGCTGCTCCCCACAAGGATGGGTGGGCAAGCTGCAGCATGGCAGGTGTGTGGCCTGTGAGCCCTTGGCCAGTGCTTGCCGATAGGCAACCATCGAAGAGTGCAGGTAGGGGAGCCAGCGTGGGGCTTCAGGCTCTGCGGTGTGGACAGGCCTGGACACAGCACCAGGGAAGCAGGGCTTGGAATGGGCAAAGGCACAAAATGGCTGGTGCTGGCATTTCACAGCCCTGGATGTGGTCCCAGACTTTCTTTCCTGAAAACTGCCTCCAGGACAGAATTACTGGTTTCCTTGGAGGGCTTATAGAATCATTACGTTATGTTCATGCTTTCAAAGCAGGAATGAATTTCTTCTCATCCCTGGACAAGTGAGGGATTACCCACTGGGGAGAGATGGCAGCGCACACCTGCGGCGGTCGGAGCTGCGCCCACCCCGCGGTGCTGGGCAGCTTCGCCCTGGCACAGCGCTTCCTCTCGCCAGACCTGCCGGCCTCTCCCAGCGATGCCTGCCTCTTTCCCGAAATACCGCCTGCCTGCCGTCACTAAGGAAACAGGGCTGCTGTCGGCAGCAGCTCCTTGCAGTGCGGACATCGGTGGTCTGGGAGCGCGGGGGAGCTGCGGGCTCAACCCCGGGCTGGGGCACTGCCAGCCCCAGGCCTGCCGGGGCCCCCGGGCTGCCCCGCAGCCGCTCCCGGAGCCCGAACGCGGGGCAGCACCTCCCGCATACACCCCCGAAATCCGGCAGGGTCGGCTGCCGTAGAACCGCAACCCCTTGCGCAGGGGAGGGCGCTGTGCCCTTCACCGGAGCCTGCCTGGCGGAGACCCCGACCCCAGGGAAGATGCTTCTCCCTTCCCGCAAGAGACCGCGGGGCTTCTTTGCAGAAGGACAGGCTGGCAGAGCTGCAGCAGGGGCTGAGCCACCATCACACCAGCCACCTCAGTTCCGTTAATTAAAAAAGTTAATTTCTTAATTTTCAAGTGCTGACCCCGGACCTTCTCAGAGCGCTTTGAAGGCAGCTTGCCATTAAGAATAGCTGAGAAACTGGAGCCACAGCTGCTACGCCGGGAAATCGTCTCCCCCCCATGCCAGCTCCCTTGTGGTTTGGTGTCTGCGTGCTTATAATTTCAAATCTGCTTTAAAAGTCACCCACCACCTAGGCTGCGTGACCACGCACTAATCAGTTACATTAAATATGCTAATTGGCTCTTCCCAATTGCCAGTCAGGGGGGACAGTGCAGCTCAGTGCTTGCAGGCACAAGATTTCTCTGCGACTCCAGATCTCATTTTTTTGGCTGACCTGGGTAATCAAGGTACTCCCATGGTGCTGCCCAAACACTGCCAACCCTGCTCCAAAAGACACCATGGCTGGGCCCTCAGCACAGGCAGCTCAAGTTGTCCAAGTCCCCGAAGGAGCTTAAACCCAAAATGCTCATCTCACAAATACCATCCCCAGCTGTCCCAGCTGTCAGCCACTACTGCCTGCAGCAATGCCTCTGTGGATGCTCCCACCTGCTCCTGCAGCTTCTTGCTTGGGGCTTTCTTCACCCCAACATCCTGCCACTAGCCAAATGTTCCTTCACTTTTCCCTCCCCAGATCCTGTCTTTAGAAACATGGAGCACTTCACTCACCTTCTTGAAGAAGGACTGGACCCACTGGAGAACTTCTCCTAGACATTCAGGCTTGGACCTGATAGTGCCAATCCAGCTTTTGTGCATCAAACATCCTTGTATTACTCTGCACATAGCTAGCCTGCACTCCCCCAGAGGTCAGACCCACTGCTCACTTACCCTGTCAATGTCAGACATTCTGACTTAGCTCCTTATCTGCTCTAAAAGCCTAGGGTGTGCCATGTTGCTTCCTTGTGGTCTGGAGATGGATGCAGAAAGGAACATGGGTCCATTTACTCTGTAGAAAATACATTTCCCTCTCTTAGACATATACGTGTTAGAGAGAAGCAAAATAAATATATGGTTATATGGAGCTTGAAGTGGAGGTCATGGGTCATAGTGAGCTATTTTCTGGGAATCTCAGGAAATGACACCTCTGCTTCAAGAGGTGCAATTGGTAGTTCCTAATAGAGGAGAAAAGAGTCCAAGCTGAGCAACTGACCTTCTGAAGGTCAAAAAATGGCATTTGTGATGATGTCTAGAGCAATGAAAGATTGATTGCCGATATAATAGGGAAAAGTGATGGTAGTTTTAATGAGAATGTCAGTGGATTATAGGGGCAAGATATAAGATAGGCTGAGCCGGGAGAGGCAGTGAGGAAGATGCACATCATGTAATGAACCATACTGTTCTGGCCAAATGCAGGGCTCTGCATGCAGACTGTGTCTCTGCCCACATGCTGGCCTTCCTGGGAGCAAACACAATGCACTGATGTTCTCCCTGGCTGAAATAGTTGCCAGCAGCACAACTAGCTAGCTAATGCATGGTGACACAGTCCTTTGTGAAAGTCATTAGCTCTAAATAGGCTGTCTCATATACTAAATATTCAACGAAACCATCTTTCCTAAGTAGCTCATTGGCCTTTCCTCTATGAACAGAATAGCACCAGAATGAAAAAAAGTACCAAGAGGAAAGAAAAAGAAAGGGCTGTCCTAGGTCAGAAAAGGGATTTATGTAGGCTAGTATTCTGTTTCTGGAAGCGTCTGGCAGCAAACACTTTGAGAATAGCACAAGACCAGATCAGCAGAATGATGGTCTTGTAGTGTCCTCTCCTACTTACCAGCAAACACATCATTCTTGGAACAAATTCAGAAGCATATAAAACGTGGACATCCGCAGCACCTTGCAGCAAGGTGTTCCCTGGTTAAGTCACACATTCTGTGAAGGGCACAATGTCTCATTGTGGCTCTTTTGACATGACAAGCTACTTTCACCCACTTCAGCCTGGAACATGTGGTCAATATTTGAGCCTAATTTGCAACAAATAATTATTTATTAATTTCCCTGCTCATGCTGCTGGCCTTACCTATGGTTTTACTGTGTGTATAATTTATCATCTTCATCTCAATTCATCTTCTATGAAGGCGGGCTGAGAGAGTTGAGGTTGTTCAGACTGGAGAAGAGAAGGCTCCAGGGAGACCTTACAACAGCCTTCCAGTACCTAAAAAGCTGGGGAAAAAAAAAGCTGAAGAGGGACTTTTTACAAAAGTATGTAGTGACAGGACAAGGGGTAATGGCTTCACACTGAGAGTAAGTTTACATTAGATATTAGGAAAAATTTCTTTACTGTGAGGGTGGTGAGGCACTGGAACAGGTTGCTCAGAGAAATTGTGGCTGTCCCATCCCTGAAAGTGTTCAAGGCTAAGGCTGGATGGGGCTTTGACCAACCTGGTCTACTGATCTAGATGATCTAGAAGGTTCCTTCTAGCCCAAACCATTCTGTGATTCTATGGTTCTGTTCTTTGCAGCTCTTCTCTCCTTCCCTTCCTTTCCACATGCACTGAAATGAAGGCACCACTCAGGTGGAGATAATGCAGAGTTCATCTGAATGGAGTTACATCAGAGGGGAGCTGGGAAAGCTTAACTGAACTGAAACCAGAAGGGAAATGTGAGCGAATGACATGCAATTAATGGTTAGTACTGCCACCCCATGACAAGCGGAGTCCAGAAACACTGGTGGTCACTGCTGATCACAGACCTGCTTCTGCTCCCTCATCCACCTTCCCAGGTAGCTCAGCACCTGGCAGCTCTGCCAGTGCTTCAGCAGACCTCCCAGAGCCCGAGGGAGAGCTCTACCTTACTGAGACAAGGCAGATGCAGCAGCTCTTTTGCTACCTCTTGGTGACCAATGTAATGTGTGGTGAAACAAAAAAGGAGAAACCACTGCAGCTCCCAAGCAAAAACCTGGAGGACTCCTGAGGCACATTTAGCCACGTTGCAACAGAGCACGAATCCCTGCAGCAGATAAGATTCACATCTAATGCACCCTTCATCCTCCTGCACTGAGGACTGCAGTCCTTACCAGTGGCAATCTGAGGAGCTGTGGGTGAGGGATGCTGCTCTGCAGGTGGATCCTGCTCGGGCAGACCCAGCCAAGGGAGACCACAGCCACAGCAGGGCTGGGGCCTCCCCGGCAGAGCTGGAGAGGGAGGCAGGGCAGAGATCTCTCTTGTGTTGTGATGCTTGGCTTACATCCCACGTCCGCCAACGACCTCGATCTGCGAGAGCGGAGTCCGCCCGGCGCTGCCGCCCGTCCCTTCCCTCCTCCCGGAGCTCCCGGCGGGCTCCCAGCGCCATCTGCCGGCTCTGTGCCCTCCCATGGCTCTTCCTTGGCTGCAAACGTGTGGGAGAGGGGCCAGCGGCAGCCCTGGAAAACAGGGGCAGGGGGCGGTCCGGGGGGTCCGACAAGAAGGGTCGGAGCTGAGAGGGTGCCTGGGAAGCCAGGGCCGCCTGCTCAGAGCCCCTCTCATCGCGGTGATCACCCCAGTCTCTCTGCTGGCTCTTTCTAGCCCCGTCCACCCTTGTTCTTTCCAGCTTTCAACACCACTCCGAAGTTCTCTCCATCCCTGCATATTCATTTCCTTCACTCCTGTTTCCCAGCTCCTTTCCACCCTGCCCTCCACACCATGCCAGGACCCCTCCTGCCTGATCTTTCTGCAGGGCTCCCCTTGACCCTGGTCCCCCTGAAGCCCCAAAGTGGCCATGCCCCTGCTGTGTGGCCCCTGCTCCCTCTGCTTCCCCGGGTGCTAAGTGCCTGCTGCCCCCTTCAACTCTGTGGGGCAGCCCCTTTTCCCAGTTTGTGAGTGAAACACATCCTTCCTTCTGGCAGGCAGTTTGGAAACCTAGGTACTGGCTGTTCTTACAACATATCCACCAGACAGGAATCTGAGAAGAGCACGTGAAGACAAGTCTGGAGAAAGTCCAAGTCTCACTGCTGTGTCACTTCTCACTGATATTTATTCCTCATTTTTCTGTTTCCACCCCTAACTCCTTGGTGGGTCTTCAGAGGGGAATAATTCGTCCTTTTTCTTGCTGTTTACACTGTGGTCTTCAGTAGTCATCCCCTGAGGAGGACAACTGCTTCTTCAGTGCAGTCCTCTGGTTGGTTTTCCTCACTCAGTCACTGTTCCTGCAGGGAGGAGAGTATGGCCAAAGGTGCCATCCCCACAGCAGACACCACAGAGGCTCTGTAGGCCCTGGACTACCACTGTCCTTTGGAGATGCCCAGAAGTCCGGGGATAAGGGAAATTACCATCTGACAGATGCATGCTCTTTATGCAATAGACTGATGTGTAGTTGTCCTTGACACAGTGCCATCAGCCTAACCTTGGTCATACTCAAAGCAGTGCTATGGTCTTCATTTGTTTGATACCAAATCAGGTGGTTCCTGAAAACTGGCAAACAGCTACCCATGATCAAATGATGGCTTTCTTTTGCTACAGCTGAGAAAAGAAAGTAGCATCTCAATTATCTTTCCTTAGCTCATCTAGGGAGATAATATTACTGGAATAAGGTTTACCCTTCAACTCTGCCCATCCCAGAGGTGGTACTGGCCTCAGGAGCCTGGGGTTTGCTTCCAGCATTTGAAGGGGTAGCTCACCCATTCATATCCCCATCCTCCTGGCACAAAGAAAGAGCTACCTCCCCTGGAAATCCATGGGGACTGGGAAGAGGTGAATGTGGGGCTGCCTCCGGCCTCCTGAGAAAAGGACGTAGTTCTGCCTCTCATCCTCTTCCTGAACAGGGCTTTGAATTTCTTCTGTCAAAGCCAGATTTGCTGAGGCAAAGATGCTGTTTCTCACCCATAGGGACAGAGAGTTAGCCCAGAGGATGCCCTGGCTGGTGATGGAGCTGAACACGTCTAGCTCAGAGCTCCACAGATTGTACATCCACCCACTCAGGGATCAGTGTGGGAATCCCCTCCATATAGGCACCTGACTGGCAGAGATAATAGCCCTTCTTCTGCACCAAATCCAGCTCTTAAGCATGTGCTTGGAATGTGATGGGCCTGGATTCAAGCTCCTCCTAAATTTGCCTGTACAGTTTGAGCCCAGTGTGTTTTATACCAAGCTGCTTGATGGAATGGGATGGGATGGGACCATCTCCTTCAGTGGGGCTGGGCAAGCTTGTGCCTGGCATATGGGGACAGAGAAAGGCAGGAAGCAAGTTGGTGTTTGACTTGGCATTGGGTGGCTGAAGGTGTGGTCTCTGCTCCCAGTGCTCTTAGTACATCTTACATAATCGATCATAAATGGAAACTGCACCCACTGGGGTGGGTAGAAATGAAACAGAAAAGAGCTTGGCCCTCCATGTAGCAACCAAGTAGTCAAAAAGTCATTGCCACTTCCAGTGTGGCTGGGGTGGTGGTTCTGTGCAGTGCACCTGCACTAGTTGATAGCTAGCATTTTTGCAGAGAAAAAGTAATTTAGGAACTGCTCTTACAGACCCACTGGAGGAGCATCTTGATAGCAGGGGCAGCAGCCATGTGACAGCGGGGAGAGAGCTTGCTTCTCCCAGAGCACTGCTGCAGCAGGCAGGAGGATTAATCCAAGTCTATTTTCTGGAATTGGTTTAACACTGTGTTCATTTATCTGCAGCTTCTGCTGAAATATTTCATATTTCAGGTCTGATTTCACTGTTTCCAAGGCTGAAAGGCTTTCTTCTTTAGGGAGCAGCAGTTCTACAAGAGAACAACAAATAGGAGCCCTAGGGAAGCAGCAGAGGGAAGGAATATTTTATCTTTAGTAACTGGTCATTTCCATTTTGGAGGCAGTGAAAGAAGAACCATCTGGTGCATGCTGAATATTCACTATGTAAACAATGATTTGGTGATGAATATGTGCATGGGTTATTGTTATTTATTATTTTTAAGATTCCCTAGGTATGCATGACACTTCACAAGCAGAAGGGAAGACCAGGGCTCCTGCACCTTGATGTGGCTAGTGTAAATTTGACACAATGCTCAACAGCATCAAAGAATGGCAGACAAGGGTTGGGCAGACAGCTGGGGGTGAGAAGGAAGATGCCAGCCCTGTGAAAAAGGGCAGTGCACAGTTTCTGGAGCAGTAGCTGTTTCTGCTGGCAGAAGATTGCTTCAGATGACCATTTTCACATATTCACGCCTGTTAGTTTGGGGTTTAATCCTCTCCTGCAATAAATACCATTTACATTTATTACTTTAATTTTCTACTCCTTAAGAGCTCTGTTCCTGAAATGTCCTGCCTGGAAATTATGCAGAATGTCAGAAACCTTGATCCAATACCTTTCCTTGTTGTGGTAGTCACCTGAGAGCAATGGGACTGCTCAGCTGCCTTGAGCTTTATGGTTTAGGAGCTTCAAATCAGTCAGCTGAAACAAATATGATAAGAATTTGAGAGCACCCAGACACCTGCAGAGGATGCTCAGAGCTTTCCAGGAAGAAATGCCTGTAGTACTTCCCCCTTCTCTTGTCCTTCCTTTTCTTTTCACTGTATGAGCTTTTTTATAGGGGTTTTTGCCACAGCATTCAGCCATTCCTCTGGTGCTGAGCCAGTGTTGTGCGCAGGGTTTGATGAAGGGGGCAGTTGTAGGCACTTGAAGAGAAGAATCTTGACTCTCTTAGGGGAAGACTTCTCACACCATTATGGACAGAGCTCAGGAGCACTTCCAGGGTCAGGGGGATGGAGGAGTGGGTGGACTACAGCCAAGGACAATAACCCTGGTGTGAGTTTAGGTCCATCAGTGCCTTACCTCCTGTAATATACTCTTCCTGCCTATCATCATTTTCTCTTCCTGCTGTTACGCTGACACACTGAACTTTACTTGACTGAAAAAGTTTTGTTTCCTGACATCACCAGCAAGCAGCAAAGGAATCAAATGTTGATTTTTGCAACAGCTTTCCCAGTACAGTGGGGCATACTGTAAATTGATACTTAGTGCACTTGTTTCAAACAGACCTGATGCTCCATTGCATGGGCCAGCTAGAATGGACCAGAGCTTCATGAACAATGCAATATCCTACTTCTTGGAAACATGTTGGCCATTTGGTCATTCTCCTCTGCTCCCCAAGAAATATTTAGATGTTTTTATGACTCCAGGAGTGAGGGAGATAAATTAGGAAGGACAATGAGACATGGAAGGACTTTCACATAAGACGAGGCAATGTTAGTGACTGCTCCGATTTTTTGTGACCAGAGCTCTGTATTCCTGTTGAGCACCTGTAAACAGCTGGTATCTCATAGTCATGGAACTCCTCCTGTTAGACACCACCAGCATCAGAGGAATGTAGCCATTGTGGCAGCTCCATGGTTTCAGGAGGAGAAGCAGCTCATGCAATCAGCACCAGCTGAGGTAGAACAAAGCAAAGGCAGCTAATGTTTTGAAGAATGGCCTTGCTTGTACCCTGGGCATAAAGTCCTGTTTAAAACCAGATACTGTGAGTTAGAACACCACTAAGACACATCTTAGAAACCAATTTGTTTGTTCCTTGTCTAAATATACCCTTGGTGCTCATGCTACTGGGGACACCTGAGTCTTGGAGATTCAGGTAGAAATGACAACAGCCTGGTCTATAGGGAGGCATTGCTATTCAGATGTTCAGAAGGTGAGTTTTGTTTGGTAGACATAAAACATCTTTTACAGCCCACTCAACAGCTCATACTTCATTTAGAGGCAATTGACCCTTTGCCAGTAAGCATTTCTCTGTCTTCTGAAGTGCTGGAACTCCATTCACCACAGAACATTTTTACAGGGAAAGGTGGAGAGCAAGCCCTTTTGAAGAGCGGAGTTCTAGGTGTATCCTTGCCCTCAGTTCCATTTCTCTTCTTCACTCACATGGCTAATTGACTTGAAAATGTCTCTCAAATACAAAGACACAGTAACCCATGGATATATCATCAGGTGACAGATTATTTACTCATCTGTTTTAGAAATTTCTGGATTAGTTCTCAATAAATGCCACTATCCTGAATCATTATGTGTCCTTGCATAACTACCTTGTGCACCAAGCATTACGTCCTCACTTAGTTTCACACTGAATGATAAGCTGGGAGATTTGTAATGAGAAAACAGCAGCTGCATCAGCCTGGGGAAGGCTTGGCATACTGAGGCAGGAGGTTTGGCTGTCTAAATCCCCTCTCTTTCTCAACACTGTCCTTGAAGGAAGGAGAAAAGGAGGGCAAATGGGAGATTGGCCAGATGAGAGCTGAAAAAGATGTTCAATAACTTAAGTCATAAATTCAGATACAGCACATATTGTCAGCGTGCTAAAGTCATGATCATGTGCCAACCATTTAGTTACCATCTCTTGCTTTGTTAACAAACATCCTCCTCATTAAACTCCCCAGCACAACTGGCAATGTATATCAAAATAATTAAACCCCAGCTACCCAAAATCATGCTGTCAGTCTGCCTGGCCTCAGTGCTGGGTGCCCCTCAGCTCTCAGGTACTTCTGTAACAGGAACAATACTCCAGGATTCAAAACACAGAACCAAAAAGTATTGAGGGAATTGTATGGCTTCATCTAGAGGACACATGGTAGCCGCTTTCAAGTATGTAAAGGCCTGTAGTGAGGAAAGGTTTCATCTTTCTTTGAGCCCACTGGCATAAGGATTAAGGCCTCAGACTGCTGCAAGGGAGTGTCAAGTTATGTATTAAATACTCTGAATGAATAGCAATGAACTAAATGGAGTGCCTGAGAGTGGTGGAGAATCTTCATCACCTGAGATCTTCAGGACCTGATCAGACTCTTGTCTGCAAGGAACAGGTAAACTTGGAATAAGGAGAAACTGGGAAGCATGATTGAGTTGCCCTCTGAAGGTCATGTCTCACTATGAGTAGAAACTTAGATTTCTACTTCAGGGAGATCAGGTCCTTCCTGAAACCTAAGGAGAATAACCCAGAACTGAATGAAGAAAGAGCTCAGCTCCCTTTTGCTCTCAGTGTTCGTGCTTCCACCTAGGCAGATTTGAAGCTGGTCAGCATAAAGATATGCAGCTCTGCTGCCAGCCGTGCTATATTTGTTTTGTTGCTAAATTGAAGATATCAGGCCTTCCCTGTTATTTTTTGTGGCCATTCAGCTTTACCTAGCCGAATGGGAAACCTCTTCAGACATTGTGGATGTTCAAATTTTGAAAGTAGATACCCAGAAAAAGGAAAAAAAAACATTTCATAAGGTTTGTAGTTGTGATAATTTAAGGCAAGCAGCATCTGATTTACCAAAGAGAACATTCATTTCTTCCAAACTATCACAGCAAATAGCAGAGATTAACTAATTTCAGAGAAAAATCGCCATCAGACTGTATGCTGAATGCTAAACTGTATGAGGCAATGCACATTTTGGGTTGGAAGAAATGATACATAATTTGGAATGCAATTTAAAGTGAGATCTTGAAAGATGTTGAGCAGGGTGTATCAGAGCATGGCATAAACTGGAACAGTATTTATTCTGTTTAAAATCTCTGAGCACAAGGAACTAGGAGATCTGGAGACAAGGCTATTAGAACTGTCATCTGCTAGTCATTATTAAAAGTAGCCCAGGTAATAGAATGAGAGGATGAAATCACCAGATGACAATTATATAGATTATGTCAGTGGCTTCCCACCCCACTTTCTGAAGGGACATATTGGGAAAGAGTCCATACCAGGAAAAGTCCCTCCACACAACTGGCCAGCAGGGGAGAGTGGAGTGGTGGCACTCAGCATCATCATGTGTTTCTTATGTCCAGCTGTGAAGTTCTTCCAAAGAAAGACATATAAGCATAATCCCTGTCCTACTCAAAAGACAAGAAAATCTTGACACATGGATGAAGTGATTTACCTATGGTTGAAAAGCAGAATGGGGAAATACTACAACTCCTGTGTCACAACAAGAATCAGAGAAGAAAAAGGCAGATAATATTTCTGAGTGTCATAGAAGTTGTCTCATTATGCTGGTTTTAGAGAAGGAGAAAATTCAGTTCATGCAGTAAATGTTTTTACTTTTTCATGCTTGCTCCAAATTAACTACTGTTCCCATTTTTTACTGACTCCCTGTGCTAATCTCCTTATTTACCCATCACTCTCTTATATACACATGCATATGCATAGGCAAATTCCTCCCTAGTCAATTTCTCCCCCATCCTGCAAACAGCTCGTAATATCAACACAACAGCACTAAAAGAGGAATTTTTGACTATATGGTAAAGTATGAATCCACTATTTTGACAGTGATAAACCATAAGCATCAATTTGCAGAAGCATTTTAATGAGAATATGGGGAATAATCTGCCTCACCATTCTTCCATTCCAGTGGAAAACAGCTTTTCATTTACNCTTAATGTCTTTCATGAGATGCAGTCCCTTCAGTCAGGACTCTTTCATGACATGAAAAGATTTCTCTGTATTTTTTTTATTATTATGTTGATAAGCTGTTAAAATATGGAGAAAACACTGTCTGATTATTTAAAGATAAAATCCAGACTGGGTCACGTATCTCTATTGCAAGGCTCAGTCTACTTTAAATTGATGAGCTGAGGGAATATTGGAGGATTTTTATTCTCAGTAGTCATGACAGGAGAATGAGGGAGGTGGGAGTGAAAGCTAGATTGGTTCTGAGCAGCTTTCCCTCCAGTTCTGCCGGAGGTGTCTCTTAGCTGTTCATCACTGCAGATCCAGTGCCTACAGGCTTGGTTTGCACTTGCTTGTATTATTGCCACTGCTTTTCTCAGAAATGTTGAATCATTGAAGTTATCTGGGAGGGGAAAAAAAAGTTACTTCTAATGAAGAACCCTTGAACAGTCAGTTGCTGTCATCACCTTCCATGCTAGTGCACGTGCAGGAGACAAGCACAGTCACTCTCTCCTCAAGGCCTCTCTCCCTAGAAACTGAGACATGAAAAATACTTTCACTCTGAATCTTCAGGCAAAGGGAGAGTCTCTTGTGGAGATGCAGAGTGTGTGAGGAGGGGCTGGCCAGCAATCTTAGGACCTAAGATTAGGCAAAATGTATCTTTCTTTGACTTTTGACCAGTGCAGAATTTGAGTCTCCAGGGGCACAGCTGCAGCTCAGCAGCCCTCTTTTCTCCCCTTCTCCTGTCATGGGTGGCTCATCTGTGGAGGGAGAGAGGGATGCTATTCGTCAGAGCTGGGAGGTGCAGCATGTAGGTGTGTAGGAGAAGAAGAGGCTGTGCACAGTGCCTGTGCAGACAGTACAAGGACAGCGTGGGTGGGCACAGGGGGCTGAGGGTGTGCAGCTCTCAGAGAGCAAACACGTATCTCCAAAACTTCTACCAGTATGTCATACTGCCCAGGCACCACCTGCCCAGCTCAAGGCCTTTCCTGCTGTTGTGTTAAGGTGCCCTGCAAACCTAGGGAGGCTTTAAACCTGCAGAGACTCCCCCTCACCTTTCCCCTTGGTTCCAGTGCTTTTTCCAACAGGGGCAGCTTTTGGGTAGCATGGGGACACACAGAAACCTCACCTTGCCTCTCTCACCCACACTGTGGGAAGGAAGGGTGCTGTATGGGCTGGAGCAGCAGAACGCCCCTTCCCACTCCTCTACTCTCCCCGTGGGGTCTTGTCAGGACCTCAGAGCCCCAGAAACACATTTGTTTTCCCAGGGCCCGTGTCGTCCTGGGAAGGAGACAGAGGAACTTGCAGCGGGTGCAGGTGGTGCTGAAGGGACAGCTCCGGCGGGAGGCCGGACCGAGGCTGGGACTTGGGGAGGGTCGGGAAGGGAGAGGACCGGACACGAACAGGACTGAGGAGGGAGATAGAGGGAGAAGGAGAAGGAGAAGGAGAAGGAGAAGGAGAAGGAGAAGGAGAAGGAGAAGGAGAAGGAGAAGGGGAGAAGAGGAGAAGACCGGGGCTGAGAAGCACAAAGACAAGTACAGGGACAGGAAGAGACACGGGTCATTAGACGGAGAGAGACAGACACGGGGCAGGGACAGAGAGAAGAGGGACAGGAAGGACAAGGCCGAACCGAGCGGGGCAGAAAAAGAGCAGGAGGGGAGAGGGAAAAGGAGA
>WBMV01006175.1:267226-361004 GCA_013396655.1 Campylorhamphus procurvoides
TGTACATTTTCTAATTTCGTGCAGAACAGGGCAGCGGTCGTAGAGGTAATCTGTAGATCCGTGGCTTTAAGGGATAAATTAGAGCCCTGGATTTGATCCGTATTGCAGTGGATTAGAGCAACCTCTCCCCCCTCCCCTTCTCCTCCTCCCACCCCTCCTTTCCAATTCACTCCCCCCTCCTCCAGCACCACCTTTTTTCCTCTCATGCAATACCAAAATTGACCCTGCCTGGCAGAGGGACTCTGCTAGGCGAGCAGAGCGGTGCCCACCTCGCCTGCACACCGCGGGAGCCGCCTCTCCCCTTCCAGCCGCCGCAGCCCCTCCGGGGCATCGCTGCTGCAAGTTCCCCGGAGGCAGGCGCCGGGGCCGGGGTGGCTCCTCCGGGCGCTGGGGAGCGGTCGCTGCCCACGGGCTGTCCCTTTGCCCCGGCCCGGCAGGGGCCGTGGGGCGGCGGCGAGGGAGACCGGCCCCCGGAGGGCATTTCCCAGAGGCAGCGGGGCCGGGACCCGGCAGGAAATGGAAGGATGAAGTGTGCAGCCGGAGCGGTGATGTTCCTTCTCTCCTTGCTTTCCCCCGCAGGAACGTAATTCGCAATGCTAGTTCTCAGGTTGCTCAATGTTGTGGCTCCAGCCTACTTCTTGTGCATCTCCCTAGTGACCTTCGTCCTCCAGATCTTCCTCTTCATCCCCAGCATGTTCAGAGACCCTTCCACCACCCCACTTTTCTCTCCTGCTCTGCTGCATGGGGCCCTCTTCCTCTTCCTCTCAGCTAATGCCATGGGCAACTACGTCCTTGTGATCCAGAGCTCCCCCGAGGACTTGGGCAAGGACTTAAACTTGGGCAAAGGCGCTGAAGTGGCAGACTGGCTGGATGGAAGCAGGTCCCCTGGCTCAGCCTTGCCCAGCACTCACTTCTGTAGACTGTGTGCCAGAGTCACCCAGAGGCATGACCACCACTGTTTCTTCACAGGGAACTGCATCGGGAGCAGGAACATGCGAAACTTCGTCATGTTCTGCCTCTACACCTCCCTGGCTTGCCTTGACTCTCTGGTGGCAGGCATGGCTTACATTTCTGCTACACTGTCCATGTCCTTTGCGGACCCACTGGCCTTCCTCACTCTTCTGCCTCACTCCATCAGCCAGTTCTTCTCAGGTAAGGACTCCTTGCTCAGAGATAAGGAATGTGTTCCTCCTCTAGGGCTCCGGGGATGGGGGGACCTGATCTTTCTTGGATAGCCATGTTGTGGAGGGGTAGTAGTGAAATGGGCAAGTGGGGCAGTTGGCCTTCTTTGGAGGCTAGAGACAGCCTTTGCAAAGGACTTTGCTTCACCTGAAATAGAGGCTGGGACCTACTCCAGATTACAGCCACAGCCCTATTCCTAATGCATTAGGCTCTGGAAAATGCTCCATAACCAACTTGCTGGTGATAGAATAGGGTATCTGTTGTGCAGGGCATGTGTTGCAATTAGACAGAGGAGATGGATTTCACTCATTGTACTGCACGTGTGGGGAAAGTTTTGCCTGTCCTACAGACAGAGGTGGGGGGTTCTGTAGGTTTTTGTATCCTACAAGTCTGCAAGTTCCCCATATTCCAGCAGATATACCCTCATTCTCTTCATCCAGGTCCACCCACCCCCTCCACTGTCACCCACCTCCTGCCTCCTGACAGTGCAAACTTACTGAAATCTTTTCATCCTTCCAGCACTGGAGAATTTAATTCAGGCAACAGAAACTGAGAGAAGAGTTCATGTGACATGATTAGCCACCTCTCTTGTGACCCTAGTCTGGGACACAAGTCCAGAGAGAACCAGGGGAAATTCTTTGTGCCCACTTTTTGCAAGAGCTCCACACCAAAAGCAAATACCTCCTCCTTGCTGCCATCCCTTACCCTTCTTTCTGCTCCTTCCCTTTTCCCCTCTCTCCTGCCTTTCCATATATCTCCACAACCCTTCTCCTTCCCCCTCCTCATTTTGCTCCCCATAACTCATCTTCTGCTCTGCCAGCCTTAGCTCTTCACCTTTCAACACACCCTCAAACTCTCCAACCTCAAACCTTTCTTTGTCCAAACCCAAGGGCTAGACAGAACCTGGCCTCAGAAAAGGGACTATGCAGACAGCTTAGACTATTATTCTGCCCTGAAAGCAACTATAGAAAATTGCCATTTCCCCCCTATGCAGCCTTGTACACTTAGATCAGCTTATACTAGGTTAAAATAGGTATCCCATATATTTTAGCTTTGCAGATTCAGCTGAGCTCAGTAAGAAAGGAGTCTGTTTTGGCTCGTGCACTGTCACCAGAAGTGTTGATTATGATCTGAGTGTGGAGTCTTCACTGCTGAGGATACAGGAGCCAGCGAGGCCCCAGTTTGCTTTTCAGATTCCAGGCTGGGTTTGCAGGGTTGCCATCTGAAAACAAACAAATATCTCTCTACTTGGCAAATTAGCAGATTTGTCATGCTAATCACTGAGAGACAATAAACATGAAATCCTGCCATGACATTTTTATGGAGTCATTTTTCCAACTAGAAGAATTTTTGTAAATAATGTAGCATGAGCTTCACTAGCACTAAAAACAGTGGGAGTGATTTTCCCCTGTGCCTAAGCTCTGCTTGGCACAGCAGCCTGGGAGGGGGAGCAGGGATGCAGGAGGAGATTATCAAGGAATTAGTTCTCTCTGACTCTGAGGGCTCATCTGCACCGAGCTGGGTCCTGGCATATCTTTGTAGAAATGCTGAAGCGACCCAGCTCTGGTGTCAGCAACTGCAGTGCCAAACACAGCATGTGAGTAGTGTTTGAGTGGGACACAATGGGGCTGGGTGGAGGGTTGGGAGCCAGAGCACCCCTGACAGGTAGCAGCTCCCACAAAACCTCTGGTTCTGCTGGGATGAGAACTGCTGCCTCACACAGCAATATACAGGCAGGTGGTGTCTTGATTGCTTGGGAGGAAGGGCCTACTGAGCTTCCACCAGCACATTTAACCTCCAATGCAGGAAAGAAAAGACAGTCTTGAACAGTTACCTGGAACTGTTGCCCACACAATATTTTTCAGCTAATGTAGCTATTACTTAAGGGTTATTGTATGATCCAAACAGAGGATTGCTATAGCAGAGAAAAAACTTTACCTTTCCTCTTCTCCATCATGCCCTCTGTACTGCAGGAGTAAAGGGGGATAAAGGGTGAATCTGCTGGTCTTATGGCAACCAAGTGCTCCCTGTTTTCATGCTGAGAAAATTTTCAGCTGGCTCATTTTGCCCAGACTCTGCTCAGGCATGGATTTCAGAATCTGACCCAAAGTCTATAATTGCAGCCTATGATTCAGCTTTTCTGTCATAGATAATGTATGGCAATAAGCTTGAAATCATACCAGGTTACTTAGAGCAAAAGTGAATCTGAGACTAAAAGGGACTCTGGTGATGAGGGACAAATGAGCACTTTTGTAAACACAGGTCAGATTGGATTCAGTGGAGAAATTATAGAAAATGCTTTATGTAGGTAACCAGAAGAAAAGGTTAAAAAAATCATGAGTCTGGAAAGGATGGCTCAGAGATGCTTAATATTTTCAAGGGGAAACAAGGGTAATTACCTTCTCAACATTGAATTTCAGCAGCTCATATAAATAAAGCTTACAGCCACCTTACAAAGGCTCTAAAGAAAATTTCTTTAGAAAGCTGTATTTCTCCATATCCCATCTGAGTATCAGCTGTAGGAAAGGACAAATGTCTATCACATTCTGGTCCAGCAAAAAGAGGGACAGAGAATCTCATATCTGGCTCTGGGCTTCCTACCTGGTAGCTTAAGTTATTCTGACAGAATTGGTATAAGGATTTGTCATTATCCTGAGGGGCTTGTTCTTCTCTTGATGTATTGCATGTGGAGCCCACTGAGCTGAATGGGATCTAATAAGAAGGGAAAGATGACATTGCATTTAGGAAGAAAACTGCATAACTCCTGAGTGTTTTTCAAGTGAGGACAATCTCTGAAAGCTTGAGGCTGTAGTCAGTGTCCTTACAAATCATCCTCTGAGGAACCTGCCCCAATCTCTCACTTACAGCACTGTCAGGTGGCGAAGCCAGGATTCACAGATTGCAAAACCAGATGATACCACCTAATCCAGCCTTCTGCATTAGAGAAGCAAGAGATGCATATCAGCAACCCTTGTATTGAAGTTAAAAAGTGAAGCAGCCATGCACCTGTTTTAGACAGCACACCTCTACTACCCATGCAATCCCCACTCCACCACAGTTGCTTTTGTAGGGCCCATGGTCTTCCAGAGGGACAGAAAGATTTGAGAGATTTTTTATTTCTAAACCTTGCAGCAACCAGTGAGAGGATATCAGTTATTTATACCAGTATTGACACACATTTAATTCCCTTTGTGTAAATATGGCTGTTTAATAATACACCAATATACACAAAATACGAGCATAAATATCATATGGGCACACACAATATTATATTAATGGGTTTAGATTGGCTTACACACTGAAAGGTCACTCGGTGATACCTGCTGTTATACTAACATTTTCCAGAAGGCGTTCTAAAATCATTGGAGAGGAAAGGGCCCACAGAATGTTTTTATTTAATACATTCATCATAAATGCATACTAAAAAAACCCTGTTGATTTAGGAGCTTCAGACATACAAAGTATTTTGAGTATTCTAGCAGCAGCTTATAAAAGGAATTTAGATTGTATTTTGGAAATGTTTCTATTTCTTTCTTGCATTCATGTAAAAACTGCCTTTGGCCAAAGGTAGGAAAGTCATCATTGATCTTTTTTTCTTTTTGAACACAAATATATATATATATATATATACACACACATGTAGCAGAGAGAGAAATCTCAAATCTTTTGCCTGGTATTAATAAACACAGTAAGACTTCTGGAAGCATCAGCATGTAGATGCTGTGCTGACATGCTGTACTTTTCATTTCAAAAACCTAAAAAATCTTAGATTCACTGTGATGAGCAGGTAAATCCTTAAACAAAATAATCATTCTTCAAAATAGTGCTGGAGTCTTACAGACATGCTTCACTTCTGGCTGTATTTGTCCCTATAATCTAGATCCTCATATTAACAACAAAAGGAGAGCACTACAGAGACCACTATCATTTTAGTATTTCCCCAGCAGGGTCCATTGCATCAGATACTATGAAGGAAATAAGTTAATATAGTTAGAGCAACCAGCCTGTCTTGTTCCTACCTCCCCGCTTGTGGCCAGAGAAAACAGGCAGCTCATCGGTTCTGGGGGCTGAGTGTTACACTGCATGCGAGGTGTGTCTAAGTTTCTTTTATTGTCCTCCCTCCCCCCGACTCTCGGTCTGCAGGAGCTCTCCTTAGCTCTGAGATGTTTGTCATCCTCATGCTCTACCTCTGGCTTGGGATCGGACTGGCCTGCGCTGGCTTCTGCTGCCACCAGATGCTGCTGATCCTGCGTGGGCAGACTCGGTACCAGGTGCGGAAAGGGATGGTGGTAAGAGCCCGGCCCTGGAGGGAGAACCTGCAAGAGGTCTTTGGCAAGAGGTGGCTGCTAGGACTTCTCATCCCCGTGCTGAACGTGGAAAGTGACTGCCGTAGGCAGAAAGGAAAATAAAATCCCCGTGTGTGTGTGTGTGTGTGCATCCCATGCACACAACACCTCCCCATCTCTCTCACTGCCTCCTGGATCACTAAAGAGCTGGGCTACTCCATCTCTCGGGATTGCAGCCGCTGTGGGAGGAGGGGATGGGCTTTCAAACAGAATAAATTTAGCATATTAACACGGAGATTACAAACCATGTAGATGAGATACTGCAGCTTAGTAGTCACATCACTGCACCTGCATATGTGGCAACAGTCTTTGAACTAGCCGAAAAATTAGTTAGACCTTCCTGTGGTTTCCTGCGTGACTCCTCCAGTCCCCAGCCCCATTAATCACCCTATATAGTCCTATCAAACCACAGCAGGAGCTTTTAGAGAGGCTGGAAAGATGTAAAAGACTGTAAAAATTATGTTTGTTCCTTGGCAGGGGTTTGCAGGATGCCTGCTTGAGGCAGGGTTACATACTTGAGGGAACTTCACATGAGAGCATTCATCAATGAGCATTGTTCGAGAGGTGTTTGGACAATGAGCTCAGGCATATGATAGGATTCTTGGGGTTGTCCTGTGCAGGGCCAAGAGTTGGTCTTCAGAGATCCTTATGGGTCCCTTCCAACTCAGGATATGATTCTATGATTCACAGTACTGAGAAGCCCTTCATAACAGGACTGCAAAGCAATCAAGCTGCCCTAGAAGCAGGCTATGCACAGGGCTAATGAGGCAGGTAAACCTTCTCTTCACAGCCTAGAAAATCAGGAGGAAAACAAAGAGAAGTTGAGAATTTCTCATTTCTGTTCTTGATCTGCTCTCTATGCAATGATATGTCAGGACTGTAGCTCTGCTATTTATTTTTAGCAGTCCTTTGTCCAGGCAAAGCTGCCCTTCTGATAGGAAGGCGCAAGGAGATAAATCATGATCAAATGGAAGCACAAGGAGAGGAAATGGCCAAGGTGAATGAAAAGGTTGTGCTTGAGAAGTTATGTGATGAGGCAGGCTATGCATGCCTGTGAGAGAAACGGAGGGAAGTGTGGACACACAGCGAACAGTTGGGAGGACACCAAGAGCCTTGCTGCTGTGTAGGAGCCCTGATGCATCACCCTCTCACAGTGGACACCTGCACCATTAATGCTGTGAAGAGTTCAAAATCCCAGAAGACAGGGAGGGTTTCCAGCCCATCAGGACACTTCATTTTGCACTGAAACAAAGAGAAGAATGGTTATCTCAGACATCCCTGCTACACTGTAGTTACAGGCTCTCCAGGGCAATTCCCTCTTGATTTGCTGCAGAGGGGTAAATTCAACCATGTTATAACTCCATTAAGGAGGTTAATAGAATTACTACAGGGATTAATCAACTTAATGTGTCAGTTGTTTTTTATCTGCAGCAACAGCCCATGAGATCAGTGCTGAGATCCTACGATAATAGGTGCCTTAAGAAAGGATACCATGATGTTGCTACGAGGATCATAGTGCTGGATTCCCCAGCAGCTGCAACAAGCAGCCTCTGTTTTGGCAAACTGCAGCAGCTTATGTGGGCTGGATAGGAATCCACCGCTTTTCTTTAACAGGGTGGGGAGTATGCTGACAAGCCGTGAAAAATGTTATTCCTTCCTCGGAAATGCTCTTTGTGCATCCTAGGTAGGGGAATGCGCCTTGCTTTCATCCTTGTGTTTCTCACAAGTCAGAACAGAGGCATTCATTCCTACAGGTTTGTAACAGTCTTTTACCACTTCACACTTGAATACACATTTGGATCAATAACAAACAAAGTCTGTTGTGATGAGCAAAGTAACATTGAAAATATACTGGAAAACCCCTTAACTGGATAATTAAAACATATAGGATTTACATCCTTCCGTGTTGTGTGTGTTCGCATAAGCACACCACTGTTCCCACGTAATATGATGTATTTTCACTAACACTGGAAATAAAAAGTGTTCTGATTTTTACATGAGCTGTATTGTGCTTTTTGACAGCTGTCATTAGCCGTCTCTATATTTGTTACAGTATACACACAGACAGGTTGATGGAAGAAGTTAAGATTTGTTTATTGGCTTTGCCAATAATTCATCATGTGATTTTTGACAAGTTCTTTCATCTTCCCTACTTTAATGTAATGACCAATCTAAAAATGCATCTAATAACCAATTTGCAGACCCATTCTAATTTCTATCTATAAATTACACTAGCAACCTCAGCTGAAAGCTATGGGAAAATTAAGCAATTGTCATTGTCCACAAACACCACCTCAACATCAATTATTCCTTACTGGCAAATGGCATCAAGGTGAGCAGACAGTCACCTTGACACTGGAAGCAGAGCCAGAGTCTCGTGCCATACACCTAACCTTGGAAGGATTGCCAGGATTATTTTTATTCCACAGACTTGGTGATCCAGCTTCTTCTCTTTTATGTACTTAAAGAGAACTGACTCTCAACTTTCGGGCAGCAGCCTCCCTCCCACAAGCAGAAATGATGGTGTGACATCTCTGCCCTCTGCTTTTGGTGTTTGATGGCCACTGCAGTCTCGGGCAGCTCATGACACTCAGTGCCTGCTACCACAGTGCCTTGGCCTGTAAAGCTCCTTGGGGCTGCACACTGAGAAGGGCAACCAGCTGAGAGTTTCAGTGGGCCATTCTACAAGGACAGAATCCATTCAGTACAACAGGATTAGTTGCCTGAGAAGCCTGTTGGCTCTTCACATCAGGGTTGGATCATGCCTGGTCCCTGTGTCAGGGTCACAGCTGTCTGCTCTCGCCACAAAATTTCAGTCCTTGCAGAAGCACAAATCCCAGTTTGAGTCAGCACAGCACAGTCACGTGTAACTATTCTTCCTGTCAAACACCTGTGTTCCTGGCTGTAAATTGCTGCATCACCATTTTATGCAGCTAAATGGTTCCTTTGCAGCAAGCTACAGGATTTCAGCAGTAATGTGGGACTTTCAGATGGATGTAGCCTACAGTTACAATCCTCTGGGATGGCTAGAGTATAAAAATGTAACATTAGACTGACCCTGTGTATTGGCTTATTTCCCTGCTCATTCCCAAGTGTGCCAACTGCCCTGTTTGGGGTAGAGTCAAGGTTCTGCAGGAACAGTGGAGAGTAGCTCTTTAATTAGACAGCTGCCCTGACATTCCTTCTTTGTCATACTTTTCAATACTTACAGAAATGATTGGCAAGAAAATGTAGCAGGGCTCAAAAACTGTGAACAGAACCTTTGCTCTTCACTATGATTTAGTAAATGAAGGCTGAGCTCAATGGCAATGTTCTAAATCTGTTTAATGGCTATAAAGTTTTATAAGGATAAATAATAAAAGCTTCTCATCCTCTGTGCTTAGAGAGTCATATACTTACTATTTGCAGTTCATTACATAGCAGCTGCAATTGCAAATATATTTTGGAGCATGATTTCTTGTGACAATGTCTAAATACTTACAAAGGTTTTAAAAATAAAGCACTTAAGTCTTCTCTGGCTTTGGAAAATCAGATGCCCACCATTTCCTCTCTGATGATGTAAGTGGCTGAAGTTAAAGCTCCCTGTCACCAAAGACCTTGCACAGAAACAACAGACTTTTGCTTAGTGGCTTACAACTATTTTAAGGGTGACTACCTGAAGAAATGGTGTCACCGCTAAGGTCTCAGAAGCCTTTGCAATGACAGTGTAGAGCAAATTAGGGTATGCAACTGTGAAGTAAAACAGAAGTCTGTTCTTATGTATAGTAGGAATCTCATATAAAGTAAGAAGTAGATGGTTTTCTGCTTCATACTAAACCATTGGACAGCCCTGAAGGACTGCATGCAAAAGGTCTTCATTAGATATCCTCAGAGGATATAGAGTTAAAACATAAGAGTCTCAAGTAATAAGGCATAGGGAACATAGGAGAAGAGATGACATGAAATAGCATTTATCTTAAGAAATAGCCAACTCAAGGGAGATGATCACAGTCTAAAAATACTTGCAAGAAGACAGACTAAATGAATGAGGAGACTCATTAACTGTAAGGAGATCGCTGGAGGAGGACAAACAGTCCTGGACTGAGAGAAAGAAAAGCCAAGGTCGAGAGCAATCAGACAAAGTGGCCCCAGTGAGAGCAGAAGTGATTTGACATGGGTACGGATGATGAGAACCATCAGGCAATATGAGGTATGACAACAGAATTCAAGTTGTCTCCATTGATTGTTGACTGAATGAACACAAAGTTAAGAAAACCCTTTGCTAATCACTTTCTGCTCAAGAAACCTCAAAGCCCCAGCAGAGCCAAAAGGATTTTCTCTCTTGAACAGCAAATTATGTTATAAGCAGGAGACACGCAGATGGAAGTCATAAGTAGCAACAGCAGAGTCCATATAATTCTGAGTTCTTTAAAAACTAACCAGCTCTATCATGTTTGGAGTAAAGCAGTGACTTACTTGTTACAAATTAATAAAGGGAGAAGAAAATTTAAAGCATATGTGGAGTCTCTGTGCCCTGCTAGATACTCAAATCTATGGAAACACAAACAACTTAATAAACAGTAAGATGGTCTATAATAACCGCATGTCCACATGTGGGTTCTCTGCTTTTCCAGCTCCTTTCCAGAAAGCCAGGGGGATGAAGAATCCTTGGAGATTACACCAAAAGTCAGCAAATGTGGACCAAATAGTGCTTCACTCCCCTTACAGAGCCATCCTGGCAGCAGCCTTGTCTTCACTACACCAAATTGTTTTCAGCATTGGTTGTCCTACTGAATCTAACTGAATCCTACTGATGTCAGAGGTCTGGCAGGCCACTCTCATGACTCTTAAGGCTTTTGGAGGCAGATTCTTCTGGTGTCTCCAGATGTTTACAAATAGAAAATGCAAGTTCCCAAGTACCATTGCCATACACTGGTTGCACAATGCCTCACTGAACATGTTGTCAGTCACCTTATTAATAGTTCCAGAGTTGCTATCACTTAGAAATAAATGGAGCTTGTTGATCAGTTTACTTCAAAAGAGGTAGTGTGTGGAGGGCAATAACAAGCTCTGTGTGTGACAGTTTCATTTATCTGCCACTGATTTTACTGTATATCCATGAGCTTAGGCGAATGTGCGGCTTCTGGCCTATATTTTAGCTGTCTTGCTCAGTCTGTCTACTACCACTCATTCCTAGACTCACGTTATTGTCATGCCTGACTGGAAAACTTTCATTAGCTGTCGGGTCAGACTTTTAGCTGCTTGTGTTGGATAAAAAGAGATGAAGACCTGAATTTATCTATCATCAGACTGCTAAAAAACCCCAATAGATTGGTTTGTCATTGCAATACCCTTCATAATCATATATTCACCGGGCAAGGGAGTTAACACAGTGGACACACACGAGAGTGCCCAAGGAGTTAACAAGAAGCTGCTGAATGCAGCCTTGTCACAGAAGTTGTTATCAAGGAATTATCCAGGTTATCATCCAGAACTGCTTAAGACCAGAGATGAGCTTTACGGTCAGTGACAAAAAAACCCTCAAAATAACCGAAACAAGAAACAGACCAGCCAGGACTCCTAGGGGTTTATAATTGCTGGGCAGAAATTGTTGATCAGTACACCACAAGCAATGTTTGTAGGTCTAAACATGAACTGCCAAACAGGTCCACAAAGTCCAGATGCTAGAGAGAAAACTTCAAAATAGCATTACCTAAAGGAAAAACTGATTCACTAATTAAGAACTCACAAGAACTCAATGCTAAGATCAATGTTTTCAGTCTTTCAAGACTTGGAGAACTCATCCCCCTACTGACAACTTTCAAGAATCAGTTCTTTATTAATGTCCACTGAATTTGATATTCAAGGCTGTCACTAGATGTTCTCCCAAAACATCTGGTGCTATATTAAGGGGGGTTTATACAATGCTGAAGACCACCATAGGTCGTTCCAGTAGCATGTATTGGTACTATGAGTTTCTTCTCCACTGTAACACTCAGTGAAATGGATTTGTCTGAGAAAACCTTGAGTAACCAAGCAGTTTATTACACTAAAGAAAATACTTCCAACATCTCGGTCAAGTTATTGTCAAGAGAAATCATTTTTCTTTTTCTATTGAAGTCACAGTATAGAGTATAAAAAAATCTATTGGACTGATCTATCAGTGTCTTTGAAGTAGTATGTCTTAGACTGCAATTTACTGACAGCTCTAGCTGCCTTCCTTTATGCTTCCATTGTGACTAACCATCCAAGGAAATAAGTCAATTTGTGAATATGAAGCTACTGAAAGAAGTCTTAAGAAAGCAAAATGTGCCAACAAAGTTCTACCTAGCTATCAGAGATGCAGTTCATGGAGACCTAAAATCCCTTTTAAAGCTCTGGAAACAAAGCTCCAAAAAACTCACAATAATTTCACGCCAGGAGAAAAGGTGAAACTTCAGATCAAACTTTGAGACCTGGTTTCTGGCTACCAGAACTGGAGTGCTTTTCAGGTGTATGGATTCACCCCACCACCACATTAGATCATTCCATTGTTTCAGGATAGACAGTCGTGTCAGAAATTTGACTACATAATCGATGGAGCTGGCAGGTACAGTCAGTCTGTGCAGAGCCAATGTCCTGCTGCAAGAGATGCCATCAGCTCAGAAAGAAATGTTACTATGCAGGCTGTCAACAGGGCACTAAAGCCCCTTTGCTTTTAGTAAGCTAAGGGAAGGATCTTTCCTGTAACACAGAAATTTCTAGCAGATCCAGGTATGGAATAGAAAAAGTTCTGTAGTCAGGCTGGAGGCCAGCACCACATTTCTCCCCTTGACAATCTCTTTTTGGCTTTGTGTATGGACTACTCCTCATGTATTAATTTAACCAAAACTTGTCCAGTGTCATCCAACCATCTATTGGCATCTAATGGGAAAGGATGAATTTCAGCAGAGGCTCATGAGGATATGTATTATGCTGACGGGGAAGGAGAACGAAAGTGTGAAATATGTGAAGGAGCATGCCAACCCAGCCTGAAAATTATGGCATGATGGACAAACTCAATATGAACCTGTGGAATAAGATGGCAGGATTTCAGGCTGCATATGAAGAGGAAATCGAAGCAAAAAAAATGCAATAAACCTTTTCTATCCCTCTCTAATGCAGTAAAGACATAGAATATTACATTCAGCTTTGCTTTCATTAGTCAACCAGATGGAAGGCACAGAAAAGCCATAAATGATTAAGAAGCTGGAAAATGGGTTTGTAAGATTTAAAAAATTGGTATACTTGTCTAGCTTGGGAAATTACAGCTAAAGTAGATGTAAGGAAAATGCAGCAACCATGCATGTATTTTGGAGGGTGGGAGAAATAATTCTTGTTGGACAAACAAGCATTGACTAGAAACAGAGTTCACTTTAAGAAAAGGAAATTATATGTTAACATTTCACAAAATAGTTCCAAGCAGTATTTCTTCCATTCTCAGCCTTTACAATAAACTTAGATTGAAGAAGTGAAATCTTCATATCTAAGGAGCTATGGAATGAACAGGGTAAAGCACAGTGAACAGGGAACTGCCTGCTGTTGCTGGAAAAATAAATAATAATAGTGGGGGAAAATAAACCAGAGAAGTGTTCACTTTTTACCCAAAAAGTTGCTCAAGTTTAATCCAAGAAGAGTTATCCTCTTCCATTCTGCTTTGCACTTTTGTCATCTCAGCTGGGTTCGAAATATTTATTTGCACCAGTGTTAATTCATTCAATAGAAGTAATGTGAAATACAAATAGCTGTGCAAATAAAGTTATATAGAGGTAATGTGTTGAAAGAAGCAAAATCCAGTGGTTTGATCTTCTCTTCATAAGCATGGAATTAGAGCATGATTTCTGTTTGTAAGTGCTACAGCAATGATTGACAGATGACAGAGAATGTCACAATTTTATATCTGTAGTTTTCTTTAGTGATGAGTTATGATGATATTTCTCAGCATTTCAACAGGACCAAGAGATACCCAAGCTGCTTATGTTTATACCTTTTTTATACTTTTAGGTACTGCCAGAATGACCATGCTGTGACTGTGCAAACTGAAGAAAACTTTTATATTTCTATTTGATTTTTTTTTAACCTTGAAATGAACAGTTAGGTATGTTAACCTCCCACAATACAACTTCCAGATAGTTTGGAAAAACATTACCAGTTAAGAACTTTCAGAAATGTCAGGACCCTATAAAAGGGCAGCTACATAAACACATGCAAACTGAAATGTCATAACAGATTTAAGATCACTTTTGAATTCTGATGTAATTTTAATATATTATTTCTTTTTCACTCTTGCTCCTTTCTCCTTCTCCTTCCAAATAATACATGGAAACATTTTTGATAAAACACAGCAGGTCATATAGAAAAGATTTACATGGAAGATTTGGGAGACCTTCACAGTATCTGGGAAATCCCAAAAGAAGAGAAAGCAGACATTTCTTTAGCTCAGCTATTATTATTTATAAATCAGCTAGAATGACCTTTTATACTTGTTTGATAAAATTTACTTACTGAAACCCCAGTGGAAATGTAACCAATACATAATTTAAATTTCCAGCAAAAGCCTAAAATGAAGGCTCATTTTTAAGTTGAAGTGTTAAGAGGCTGTATGGATTTTCTCTCCCCATAGGAAGTCCCTGAGGCATAAGTAGCATTACTCTGGTGGTCAGAAATCTCCAGCACTACGTCAGAGAAAATAATCCTTTTGCACTTAATTAGCCAAATGTCAAGTCTTTTAATAAATGTGAATTTTGAGAGGAAGGCTCAACCATTTGTGTCATATATGTGTACAAACAGCAAGACTGTGCACTTAGAGATTCTTCAAGGCATACAAAAATTCCATTCATTAATGCACTACTACAGACTACAAGCCACTTGAGATTACTTCAAAAATTTACACCACTCAAAAGTCAGTTCTTACAAACCTTGTGTCCTGACCCTTTTCACTTTGGACTTCAACAAAGCCCAGTGCCTCTGCAAAACAACAGTGCAAACTGTGTAGACACATGCAAGAAAGCAGGACAGAGGCTTCATGGATGAAGAGCCGATAATGAAAATACTCAGTTGTACTAGTTGCAGAGCACCGTAGCTCAGTCCAGGAAAAATAAAATTGAGCATATTCTTAGCTCCAAGCACAGACATAGTCCCATAACTGCAGCTGCACTACTCACACCCCTCATTTTACTCATGTGCTTCACAGTTCTGTTGGTTACACTGCAGTACTCAATATCCTTCAGGACTGCACTGAGGGCATTTCTCTGATTTCAACTATTGTAACTTTTTGGATAGAAAAAAAATCACACCTGATAAGCCTCCAGGCTTTTGAGCTGAGCTTCACATGTTGCACTACTAGAGTTGCATGACGGGCTTGCGTGCTGGTGAGGAAAATGACATGTGTGGGCATAAATTAATACATTTATGAGGGGCAAGACAGATGTCTGCTTACACCACAGAAGGTTTTTTTAGGGCCTGAAACACAGCCAGCTAACACGCTCTCCATTCCTCTAGCCTTATCAACCTTGAGATATTTATAAAAGTTTCCCTGGACAGGCATAGAAGTAGAGATTTTAGTCACCTATATTTATTCCTCTCAGTTTTCCAAACCATAAGAAACCAGTCTCTATACCCACTTATGGAATTATATTAGGGGAAATTAACCCAGTGAGTATCTAATTTATTGCATGAACCCAAATGTAGGTTAGTATAACCACACAGATGCCCAGCCTTTAGAAAATCCAGTGCCAGAACCATGAGAGCCCACAGCCATGACTTGTTGTTGCAATTCCTATATAAAAAGCCTTAAGTACTTTATAATAGAGAACAAGTTTTGCTTTTCTCATTTTACAGCTGAGAAGATCAAAGGGGAGACAAGAAACTGAGCCTAGGGCCATCTGAATTTCAACCATATGTTATTGTTTGAATTATTTCTTGCAGCAGTAGCGATGCCAATGCCAAGTGCTTTTGAGGTGGGTACAATTTGCAGGATTAAAGCCACAAACTTCAGCCTACAGCATACTTCTTGGCTGGAGGACAGAGCAGGGGAGAAAAGTAAGCACTCACTGAAAGCAGCGAATGAGTTCATCTCTGCCATCAAGATACATTTCAGATTATACATCTAAATCAAATGGGAAAAATAATCTTTGTTTAAAAATAGAATGTTCAGATTTTTAAAAAGAAACCTGGAAAACTGGTTTAGGAACTGTGTGAATGGTTACCTTATAATCTATTTTCATGCATCTGTGACAAAAATTTGTGGTAAGATTGATGTTCAGTCTCCTTTACTTTGCCTTTGTTCTCCTTTACTAACAGCTGTCATCTACTTATGGCATTAATTTTGTGGAATTTACTTCATTTTTTTCCACTTTCTTCCCATCAAATTGACAAGATTTTAGATGTCAGCCATATGGCAACCAGTCCCTCACTCAAAGTTCTCTTATTTTATCTTCTACCTGATGTGACAATTTAGACTGCAGAAAAGCAATGGAAAAGTACTGTGCACTGAGAATAGTGCAGGATTTAAAAGAAATACTTTCACATGCTAAGGAAATACTGAACATGAATAGCAATCACTGGAGAAAGATTGAGAGCTAATGCTACACATCATAAATATATGATCTTCATCAATATCTTTTTAGGTTAATAAGAAATAGACCAGGGCAAATCTCAAAAAAAGAAGAAGTCCAAAAGCATCCATTAGACATGTCAGTCCTAATGGCACTTGTTGGACATTAAGTGTGAACACAATTGCCAGTATCAATTTCATGCTTTAAGTGTGCTTAGGTTAGAGAAGTTCTCACCTGGAGTTTGGGTGCCATGGAAATATATGAGAGGAGTCCAAGAAGAATTGACTGCTGCTATATTTGTTCTCATCCCAAACAGAAACAGTATCAGGCAAATAGAGACTTATTTTTAGTCACATTTATATTTTGAAGTGACCTAAAATTGATGCAGTAGCCCATTTACTGAAAAATTATGTGCTAAGGACTGAACTTGCATCAGAACAGGGTGGGATAAATAAATCACAAAAGCATATCCAAAGATATGCTGAGGAGAACAATAGGGTGTTTTCCTCCCTTCCTCATACCAATGTGAGATGCAGGCAGCAGCCTGTTATTGTGACTGTCATATTTTAAGAAATAATAGTGAATCTCTGCATGGCTTCTGAGTGCTTGGTTGTTACTGAGTCAGCTGTGAGACCTGTGAGATGAAGCAAGAATGAGTACTCCTCTAAGGTGTTCATCTGTGGATAAACAGATGTTACAATGTCATGGTACAGGAAAAGGGATATTAGGAAGTAATCTCAACTCTAGGAATTCAGGATATTTATTTTACTTGCATTCTTTCACTCACCCAACAAAGCACACTGATAAACTAACCCCTTTCACATTGGATGGTTGCAGTGCCTCTGGTAGGTGTTTAGGTGCTGGAGAAGCAGTGGAATTTGAAAAAAAAGCAAGCCTTAGAAACTGCAATAATCCTTCCCATAACTTTGCTGGCTCCAGGATCAGGCAGAAGCAGTGCATCATTCTGCTTCATTTAACACCACTGTTTGGCTGCAGAAAAAACGAATGGGGTAACAATTTTAATGTGCAGGCAAATTTGACCTTTCCATCTCAGCCTTTCAAACAAATAGACCATTTGGCTTTGGCCATGAGGTGCATGCCCAGACTGCCCAGCTTGACTTTGAACTGCCAGAAGCTAGTCAGGACCCTTGGTTTAGTTGTGTAACAGCACCTCACTCTGAATGACATCGTTTCTCTTAACTACAGTCTCTCAACAGTCTTTACCCAAATGCTGCTACTGCAGACCATGAACAGCACAGCAACAGACCTCGGTGCAGCTACCCACTCTGCTCTGTCTCAGCTGGGGCCGGCTCCAGCTCCCACTATACATCTGGAGCTGTTTCACTATTTAGATGATTATCTTCAAGCCCAGACTTTTGTCCTTGCACAGCCCGTTTGCAATCAAATGCTTTGGAATGTTTCTGGCCATTTAACGCTCAATTGATCTCAACAACCCACTTTCAGAATGTTCTCAGAAAGCATTAACCCGTAAATGTGTTTCAAGCATGGTCAGTGATAGAATCCTGAACCGTGAGAACCAATTTCACTTTGATATAGACTATCCTATTCTGACTTCCAAGCATGTTTGGACATATATAGCATTATCATTTGCATGGGAGACAATACTTAGCAAGACCAAAAAGAAATAGGCATTGTTAACATTCACCCTGGGTAAAACAGCTTTCCTACTGTCTACTCATATTTCACACTTTCCACACTACACACTGCTCATTTCACAAAATAGTCACTGCACTGAACTCTGTCTCTGGCACATGTAGAATAAGGCCTGTCTGGCACAGTGATGTTTTGTGCCACTGCAAACAACTGAGCAGTTCTGGATGTTCATGTGGGCTTCTGCCTCTTCAGCATGAGGTGGTGGGACCCCTCACTGAAGCTGGGGTCCTGTTTCCAGTGCAGGCAACCCAAAACAATCCAGGTAAAGGGGATGAGGGTAAAGAGAAATAACATCTCCCTTTCCCAAAGTCCAGACTATTTCCATAGTGCTTGAGATTCATTGAGAAAGGAATGCTATGACTAGCACCGTAAAACACTCAGACCTTCAGCCAAAATACATTTTCATTTTCAATAAAAACACCTGAGTTTTCCATTGACAACACATCAATTTTTAAAGGAGTCCTGTCTATTAAAAACATTAAGGATTGGTTTTCAGTTTGTTATTGGATTTCTTAGTCCTGTAAATCTACGCGGCCTAAAAAAATCCTTACTACTGCTATGGAAAAAAAATAAGATTGCGTAAGTGGGAATGGTAAGAAGCATTCCACTTGCATTAAACTAAATTAATTTAATCACAGTAAGAACATGAAAACAATTAAGAAGTTGATGAAACTCCCCTTTTGGCCCTGGAAACTCCATTTCCTCCATTACTTAATATGTACGAGATGCAGAAGAAATCTATGCTGGCAGTGCTCCGATTCAAGATAGAAATTACATTGTTTATGTGCACAGTGGCAAAAGCATTTCACAAAAATTTCTGTTGAACAGTTAGAAAAAAATACTCTCAGATCATGATAGTAGCTTGATTTCCACTTCAAAAGGTAATTCAGAACATTTTAAACAGTGGTTATGAAACATTTTAAATTCGGCAAGTCTGAGGAAGTTGTAGCTGAAAATTTAACAGAGCTAATCAAGAAGCTCCCTGGATCATCAATACCATTTCAATGAATTCCACACTAGGAAAGATTTCATGGGACTGAGGTGGGGGAAGAACTAATACAGCATCAGCTTTTCAATGGGTAGGTAGACTGATCTAAATTAACATAGCTAGACAACTAATAATGGAATAACCCATAATTTTTAATTACTCCAGGACACAGAAAGCAAAACAAAATTACTGAAGCTTATAAGAAACAGAGCTGGTCAAACAAAACTGACTCCTTATATTAATCAACTAGAATTAAAAATTTGAAGGCAAAGCCAACACACATGTAGTATTTATACTACTAATAGGCATTTAACAGTGTGCCACATGACAAACTGAAGGCAGAATTATACAAAATTAGCTGGCTGGTGTGAAATACATTGCAACTACAGTTTCTGAATTGTATACAGGGATCTATTAAGCACTATCTTTTACTTTGAAAGCAGTATAAAATTGGTTCTTGACTGTAACATTATTTAATGTTGTTTTTAATAATCGAAATACAAGCTAAAAAAATCTAAAGATGACAAAGTTTCAAAGGAAAGAAGCAGAGAAAATTAATGAATACAACTGGTCACTTACTAAAACCAGTTTGCTTTTTTGCTGGCTGCAAACTGCATTCAAAAGAATGTGGAAACATATAGAACAGGCATTCACCAACCACAGAAGCAAGAGGCCCTGGGATTATTTAGACTTCCAATACGATTCCATGGCCAAGACTGCGATAAAAATGAGGTAGAGTAGCAGTAGGGAGGGCTGATACTGCACAGTCCTTAGCAATCCAGTTTTGCTATTAGTATTCCAATTAAAAATGCATTTAAATGATTTTAAAGGATCCAAAGAAGAGTGTCACAGATGAATAAAGGATCCAAAAGACTTGAGAGTTTATTTACTTACTTTCAAAAAGAAAGCTGAAGAATGAATTGTTCAGTTTGTAAATGCCTACAGTGAAAACAGTAATGTCACAGCATGCACTTCAGTTTAGCAGACAAAAGGCAAAAAATCTGACAGCTGGATACTGAAAGATGACAAATTCAGGCTCAGTATAAGAGGCATGTTTTTAACAGTAAGTAATTACATTTTGAACAATTTGGGTGGATTCTTAATCTTAGGAGCTTTCAGATCAATGCAGGATTCTTCTTCTAAAAAACAGCTGTAGTTTAAACGAATTTGAAGTCTTGGAAACTGCTCTGAAAGAGAGCAGACTGAACACATGGTGTTTCCTTCTGGCTTCTGAATCAGATTACACTGGAACTGTTAAATTTGTCTCATGGACATACCTCAAAGGAGGTAGATTTAAGAAGGGAAGGGAAGCAGGCATGAGCATTTTGGACACATTGGATCATGCAGTACAGTTGGGGCTATATGGCTGCATTACACTGCAGCCTGAAAGAAGCACCACCCAGCTACAGCAAGAGTATAAAATTGTGTAGACAGGGAGAGACCCCACAATTCTGTACCAGCAATTATGAAAATGAAAGCAGTAACAGCACGTTATGTTCAATCTAGTGGATGCCAGAAATTTTGCATGCCAGGAGATTGCTCAGCCCAAGCCTGCAAGGGTACTGCTCCTTTCAGACTGTATCATGAGAAAGAAAAACAGGACAGATGCAATGCACCTGAAAGAAGCAATTCACCTTTTTGGCCTCAGTGAAGTAAAGGTGAACAGGCCTGACATGCTGCAGACAGACCACCATGTAACGGAAAATACAGTCAGATGAGACAGAGGCCTGGAAATTTCCTGCTTGAATTGTACCCATGCCTTTTATAAATACAAAATCTGTAAACACTGAGTTCCAGTCTCAGGAAATAAAATTACTTCCATTGATAGCACTCATTTTTGAGTGTAAAAAAATGAGACTCAAGTTACTGCCTTGTCTGGTGCCAAGTAAGAGCTGTAGCAAGAATCTCTTGTACCTTAGGACAAGATCTCATGCCACAAGGCTGCTGGATGTTTTGGGTGTGACTGCCTAGTTCTTACCTGCGCAGTCATCTTTGAATAGAGGAAAGACCATGTAAAGACAGCCACATTTTGAAGAAATGTGTTTTAGTGAAAAGCGGGTACACAGATTTAGTTGGAGAATGTTCTTCAAGAGAGTGTGAAATTTTTCACTCAAGTAATTCTTTCAGTAGCCAAGATTCTTACTTCACCATTTAGAACTTCTGCATAGCCAGCTGACAGAATTAAGATGCAGCGTAGGAGTTCACCCTGCACAGACGGTGAGCATAATGTACAGTCATCACAGAGACAACAGTTCAGAGATGGAAAAATCCTTCCAGGTTGTTCATGACAGATCTATGGCAATGGTCACCCACGACAATGTATTTTTAGAGATCTGTACAGCCCACTTCTACACATGCGCTTCCCAGAGACCCTTTAATTCATACATACTGTTAAAGCTCACATGATTCTCTTCAGAGAGATACATCATAGTATCACTTTTGGATCTGCACTTCCCCACATGGGCAACATGCTGTTGTGGAGCAGCATTTAAAAAAAGCTTTGGAACAAGGGACTTTGCAGTTTAACAGCATTAAAATAACCCACAAACTTTTCAAGTATATATTTTATTTCATTCATATTTCACAGTCTGTTTCTGTAAAGTTTTAGCAAAAAGTTCTATAACAGAGTTATTAGGCTACCGTATTCAGAGCTAGCAATGGACTTTGAAAGTACAGAAAATATTTACATTCCAACTAGAACAGTAGAATTTCAAAAAGACATAGCAAAAGTAATCAAAAATACCAACGTTTAGTAAAACATAATAGAAAAACAGCTGTTAGTCTGACTCATCAAGCTACCTTGCCTGCTAGTTGTCAGCAGCAACTGAAGCCACAGCAGCCCCCCAGCTGACTGTAGACTGGGACAGCTGCCCTCAGCTAACCTGCTAATACAAAGTCTTGCTTCTTCAAAGATCAAAAAAATCTCTAAGTTCCTTGCTTACAGGTTTCCAATCAGAGATTAGTATCTCTGTTCAGAACTACTGGACCAATTCCAGATCCTGCCCAGAATCAGGACCTATTCTGGTCCTGATGTAGTCAACTCGTTTTCTCAATGCTTTTCCAAGCTAACCTGTTTTATTACATTACAGCCAAGAAATAAAAGTTCTTATTGTTTAACACTTTATGAGGGCTTCCAGGAATAAAGGCAGTAAGAGAATTTGAACAGAATGGTATCTGATGACATATTTATCAGTAGGAGCCTTCAACCTTTTTTTTTTTCAATAGATGTTGCATCAAGATTTGCCATTATCTAGGGATATGGTTCCTAAGGGGCTCAAGATTTACATGGAAGTGTTCCAGAGTGGATTTTTCTAGTTCAGTAAATACTATTTAAGTCTGGACTGATGCCCAGTAGGAGATTTCTAACCAGCTGCTGGACTTTATTCACAGATTTATTGAATATATATTTATACAAATTACACCAGCTGAAAGGCCCATTAGCTGTAAGCACACCCACCTCAGCCCACCCTCAGTGCTGTCAGTGGAAAAAATACATGTGGTACTATGAGGATTATGAGATTTCCATCAGCTAAAGTGTAAGTCAGATGGTATTACCCTGCAAGGGAAGTTTTTTCATTCCTTTTTAAACCATCAAAACAATGGAAATAGGATGGAGGTCACCGGTAGCTTCATTTTTCCTTATCTCAAACAGCTAGGATTGAACTTCATTTTTTCTGACTTCCTTTCATCTCTCAGTAGCCTGAGTCCATCATCTGTTTTCTAGGACAGTCATCCTAAAAATACATATTCTGAATTTCAAATTCTCCTCTCCATGGGTAGAATAAGAACTTTAGGAAAAGTAAGAAAAATATCCTATGCGCCTTCTCAAACCTCACACGTGTTACAGGTATCTCATCAATGGAACTACCTCCTCTCCTTGTAAGAAGCTCAGAAGAAACAAGCTCATCTTCTTTCATAAATGGCCTGATGTACCATCACATTTATCCTGCCAAATGTCATTTGGTGCGGATATCACAACTGATAGATTGTGTCTAGATTGGACATCATTACACTGCACTATCCTGCCTTCTGGGTTTGCTGGCTGAGTTTTGGTGTCACTTGCCTCCAAGTTACAAGACATCCAAGTATCACAACTATAGCAGGTATATTTAAATACAGGACAGAACAGTTTGTAAACACTTTTAATCAATTACCACATACTGTACCAGTCTTCAGCAGGTGGGCAAGATCCCATGAAAGGCATGGCTACTAGTCTGCTAGAGCTCTACTAGGTTGAACCCTGCCACATTTCTCTCTAGGCCCATGGCTAGTACCAACATGACTCATGAGCTTCCCCTTTTGTAAGACATGTACAGCATTTCTTTCCATCAATGTAAAGAGTGAAATCCCCTCCAAGACAGAAGCCCCTTACAGTTTCTCTAATGTACCTACTTGAGGAAGACTACAAAGGCATTTTCTACTGTCTTCTGCAATACTGATTTCCCAGAGGCATCAGAAAATGAAAAGGTCTAGTCACTGATGCCTAAAGATTTTTAGCTTTTTGTAGATTTTAATACAGCTGTGTAAGTTTCTCACTCTTTGAAACAGCAGTCAACACTTACTAAAACCCTTTCTCATAGTCTGTGTTATGTTCCTGACTTTCTGTACAGTCTTTTCAGGGAAAGAGATTTTAGCAAGGACTTCCTGTCTGGGACACGCAGCTGGAATGGAATAATAAGGTATACTGTAGTTAAGACAAGACAGAAGGCCCAGAACCCTTGGAAAGGCTCCAACGGGGAGTTCTGAGGGTGTACCAGGGACAAATGGTTTTCAGGTTGGATATATCCACTAGATATGGTGTGGAAGACTACTGGGCTGTGGACAGCTTTGGGCTTGAGAAGATGCAGCTGTAGGCATGGGAAAGCAGAAAGGAAGCACCTGTGGCCTTGTACCAGGCATGGAAAGGCAGAAGAAAGGAGAAAATCAACTGAGAAAAACAACTGTGAATAATAAGATGTCTTTTGAGACTTACTAGCACGAGGAGAGATACTGACCACCTATCAGAAAATGGTCTAAGACTCGTGGACAAGAATACCTAGCCAATGAGATGTAGCATATATGCATGTGGACAGATAAAAAAGACTATAAAGACAAGCCTACTGGAAAGAAAGAGGGCTACTGACTGCTCAGGGCAGTGGGATCAAACATGCTGAACAGGTCCACGTGCTCCTAGAGTATCTGGAAACCTATGGAGGTGGCTATCATGCATTGCAGAACTCATCAAAAGGGGAAAACAACTCCCGAACTAGGGAATCATTTTGCCAATCAAACAGCAAAAGGGGCTGCAGAGAAAGGTATCCTAGCAGTAATACCACAGAAAGAAATTGATCTGTCATGGTTTACCCCAAAGTATAAGAGAGACCACCGGTTAACTGAGTCCCTTAAGGCTGAAATCAAAGAAGGTGGATGGGCTGCTATGCCTACAGGGCAGGTTGTAGTCTCACCCCAACTCCTTTGGCAGATAGCTCTACGGGAACATGAGGGTACCCACTGGGGAACAGAAAATCTCTTGAAAAATTTGAAGACAGTAATAGGAATGGGAATGACCGCAATTGTGCAGTCTGTAGCAAGGAAATGTGAAATCTGCTGTAGAAACAACCCTGATACAAGCAAAGGAGTGATGCCAGGGGTAAAAAAAGGCTGAAGACCTTCCTGGAGATTACTGGCAAAGAGATTTTCCTGAGTTACCATGTAAAGAAGGATACATACTGGTGTTGGTTGACAATTTCAGTAGCTGACCCAAAGCCTACCCCAGTTGCACTAACACCACAAAAGAAATGGTAAAAGTTTTGCTCAATCATGTAATCCCAAGATTTGGAATTCCTCTGGGAATGCCATCAGACAGAGGGCCACACTTGGTTGCAACAGTAGTGGGGGAGGTTGGTCATATTTTGGGGATTGTTTGGGATCTGCTTACTCCCTACAGATCTCAGGCAAGTGGCAAAGTTAAATGTATGAATGGTACTCTCTAAACACATACAGACAAAATCTGTCAAGAGACATCAATGTCATGGGTCCAGACCTTGCCTATAGCCTTAATAAGAATCTGTATATAACCACAGCAGAGAGACAACATAAGTCCTTATGAAATATTATATGGCAGGCCATATCAAACTCCACATATTCCAAGACAAATTCACATGAGGGGGAAAACTGACTTAGAGAAGTATTTAATGGCTCCAAGTTCTACGTTGTGGAAACAAGAGATTCGTCATGTTATCCAGACCCATAGATCGGACACTCCTGCTCATCTATTCCAGCCTGGAGACTAGGTCTATGTTAAATGGTGGGACAGTGATCCCCTGCAACCTAAGTGGAGAGGATCATTTCAAGTTCTGCTAACTACCCACAGTCAAAGGTGCTGGCAAAGGACCCTGGATTCATTACTCCAAAGTTAAGAGGCCCTTTGCTTCTGAAACAATTGGAAAAATGGAGACTGATACAGATGAAGACGATGTGGTTTAAACTGTTTTTTTCTGTGTTTATTACCTGCACACTCGGTAACCATGATTCAGGTTTGAAAACGAAATTTGCATGCAGCTCTGGTCCAAAATGTGTCCAATATTCTTCGTAAGAATGACTGTTGGATTTGTACTCAAATGCCAACAATTGAAGAGGATAACAACTGGCTTTTAATTGGTGTCTTAATGAACGAGACAAACATTAGTAAGGACCTTAAATTCCAGAATTACTCAAATGTTTTAGCATCTGGAAGTTGGACACAAGTCACTGAGGCCTACACACCCATAGTCCTAAGCAACTTAATTCCTGATCAAGAAAGTTATCCCCTAGTCATGGTAGGAGATGTCAACCAGATAGTGGAAAGTATGCAAAAGGCTGCTTGCTTACAAATGCTGCATAATAGAAAACTAACTCTGAAATGTGAATCCCCAAAGATGCTGCCTGTAGACCCAGAGAGAATGATTCCCTTGATTAGAGGTTTCCCTGAAACCAACTGGCATCCAACTAAAGGGACAAATAGAAAGCCTTACCAAGGGAGAAAGGGTTGCAGCCAGCTTAGAAGAAGCCTTAACCCCTAGTAAATACCATGGGGAAAATAAAGTTTGGACTTGGGGGGGAAGTAGCACAGGAACTGATTAATTATGGTAGGAAGTATGGTACAGTACCTGCAATTTCAACAGCTTCTAAATCAATTCAATACAAAGAAAGTAAAATAATCATCCCCCCCAGCCAGACTTAGGAAAGTAACGTTCTCCCCTCGGTTAGGAGGCCATAATAATACTGGAGGACACAGGGAAAAAAGACATGCCATGTGGATGGTGGGTTTACAGAAGGGAGTCCCAAAATCTCTGATGGACGGCCAACCCATACATAAATAAGAAATGTTAATCCAATCACGGCCAGCAAAAGAGGGATCCCTGCAAATTTTTCTGACTACAGCTCCTCCTTTATGAGAATCACCAAAAGGAGGGGAGATGGGAAACTTCCCTCTTCATCCTTAATAGGTAATGCAGGGGATGAAGGGTGGTCTTATCTTAGAAGGCTTACCAAAAACTCTAAAGGAGACCTACTGCTAACCTGTCCTATTGGTCCCCATAAAACTCCTGTAGCTTTTCTGGTGGTTACTGGAGCTCAAGTATCTGCCCTGAAAGCTGAAGACGCAGCCTGCTGTGGTATTGCTCCCACTCACAAAGGCATGTTTGTTGTTGATGCCTCTGGAAACATACAGCCCCAGATAACAGCTAAAGTGAGATGCTGGATGCAGGGGAGAAGAAAGCAGTTGAAACCCTAATGATTTTAGGTAAGTTTCATGCAAACTTACTGGGGCTAGACCTCCTGAAAGGAAAGTCATGGACTGATGAGAAAGGAAAGGTATGGGCTTTTGGAAAGCAGATCCCACAGTCATGCTTATTAAGTCCTTCCCCTGCTCTTCCTCCCTCCCTGGTAACCAATGTCAAGCCCTACCCCTTACCTTTAGGAACTCAAGAAGGAATCACTCCAGTTATTAAAGACCTATGGGAAAGAGGGATAGTGATTCCCTTATGTGACCCATCTGTAAACCTAATGGCAAGTGGAGGCTAACACTAGATTACAGGCATCTTAATGAGAACACAGGACCTCTCACAGCAGCAGTCCTGAACATAGCTAAGAGCTACCATCCAGGAACAAGCTCACCACATAATGGCCACAACAGACATCAAGGACATGTTTTTTATGGTTCCCCTACAGGATCAGGAATGCTTTGCTTTCACTAGATAAGGCCAGCAACACGCTTTCACTCGCCTTCCACAAGGTTTTAAATATTTGCCCACACCAGCATACTATGCACTGGCACAAGAACTGTCATTCATTCCTCCTGCACCAGGAGTAAAGTATACCAATATATTGATGACATTTTGGTAGCAGGAAATGAAATTGCACCTGTGCAAGCAACCCAAACAGATATTAAACACCCTGAGTCCTTGGATTTACATATTCCCCCCCGAAAAGCTGCAACCTCCTTCACATGAAGCAAAATTCTTAGGGATTTGGTGGAAGGGACAAATAGTCTGTATTCCCCCAGACGCACTTACATGTCTAGACCAGCTTAAAACACCAGAAAACAAAAAGGACTTACAGCACGCTTTAGACTTACTGATCTGTTGGAGAAAACATATCCCCGACTTCTCGGTAATTGCTCAACCTTTACATGACTTGCTGAGGAAAAGTGCAAAGTGGGATTGGACCCCACTTCATGATGATGCCCTACAGCTCTTGATTTTTGAAGCTAATACCTATCACTCACTGGGTCCTATCCACCCTACTAATCCCATAGTGAGTGAGTGGGGATTTGCAAACTCCGGAGTGTTCCTCCATTCATGGCAGAATGGACCTGACGGCCCCACCAGACCCACAGACTTTTACTCACATAGTTTTAAAGATGCTGAAAAATGATATTCCACATGGAGAAAAAGGCTTATTCGTAGTAAGTACTGCTACACTGGTATCCACTGAATCGATGTGGTGGGATGTAATGGACCACTTCGGCTCTATTGGGCTAATTAGTCGGTGTTGAATAGATCACTAATTAGATTCATGGATCTGCTTCTCCATGGACTCACTGTGATAACATCGATTAGGCGTTAATGGGCCAAGTAGAGCCGCCTAACCCTGCACGCGGCTCGGCGGTTCTCCAAAATTCAAAAGCTAAGCTACTTTAGCATCGATTGCGGTGTCTGCAGAATGCTAGCTAAGCTTCGGGTAGGACACCAGGGGAACTCCTGCAAACCCCCGGGTCAAACACCAGCGCAAAAGCGGCAAGAAACCTTAACTTGCACAGAACTGTTTGCAAAGAGCTCACTCCTTTGAAAACCCCTTCCCAGCGTCGCTCCAGGTGACAGTCTTCGGCACGGACTAAGCTGCCCACAGGTGTCTTGAGAGACTCCCGCAAAGTGACAGGTGACAGAGATGCATGCGGAAGCTGCCACATTTTCCCGCCTTGGCAGGAAACTTAGCTCAGCAAATACGGCAAACCCTGCCTGGATATTGGCAGACTGACCAGTCGGTGCCAGAGAAAACCTGCCCAGAGCCAGGCTAGCCAGTGACCGTCCGCCAAGGGTATTTAAGGCAATGCCCAGAGTTGCCCCGGGTACAGCCCAGCCCAGTTCAGTGTCCCGGCTACTGGTCCTGCTTCTCACCCCTCCATCCTGCCTCCGTTGCCATCCTGCCTGCTCCTGTTTTCTTCAGTTCCTGCCCTCTTCGGCAGGAACTGTCTTCTCCTGCAACCCCTTCACCTGCCACCACTGAGACATCCTGCCTGCCCGCCCTGCGTCTTCAGCCTGCAAGCAGCTTCTCACTGGTGTAACTCTCCCTGTGCCTTTTTTTTTTTGCCTTTTCTTATCTCTCTCTCCCCACTTTTCCCCTTTGCTTGCATTTACTGTTAAAATAAAGCAAATTATCTGTTTGAACCCCAACAGATGGTATCGCGTACCTTACTATGGGTTTCAAGTAACCGTTTAAAAGAACCACGTTGCAGCTCCATCTCTGACTGAACTGTGACAGATTCTTAAAGATTTTTAGCTTTTCTCAGATTTTAATATAGCTGTATAAATTTCTTACTCTTTGAAATAGCAGTCAACAGTTACTAAAACCCTTTCTCACAGTTTGTGTTACATTCCTGAATTTCTTTATAACAGCCTTTTCAAGGAGAGAGATTTTATCAAGGACATCCTGTTTAGGACATGCAGCTGGACTGCAATAATAAGATATATTGTAGTTAAAATAAGACAGAGAACCCTTGGAAAAGCTACAATAGGGCAATTCTGAGGGTGGTACCAGGGAAAAATGGTTTTCAGGTTGGATGTACCCACTGGATATGGCAATTAAAGCTATAAAATTGTGAGAACTCTATGCTGGTGTGTGCACCTTTGTACTCCGTGCACCTGAAAGCTTTCATTAAAGAACTGCTCTCTACCTTATCTATACTAATATTGTTTGGAAAGGTTTTTTCCCCCCTCAGTTTTAGGCAACATCACAAATTAGCAAGACATCCCCTGTACTTTCAAGTACTTTCTATTTTTGAGACTCATAAACAGAACATAGAAGTAATCTAAGCATCAAAATACCCAGACACCTGGATGGTACATTGAAAACTGTCACACAGAAAGGAACATATCACAGATGATCCAGATTCCTTAATGTTCTTACACAAAGCCCTTCTCAGTTTTCCACAGTCTGCTCTGGGAAAAGCCCTTTAAATGGGAGGGAGTGACATAGTCAGGTGTTCAGATAAAACTGAAATGAAATAAATCTCTGCAAAACAGCTTTTGTAACATGACTACTGTGGATCTCCACTAGCAAGGCCAGTATCTAATGCACACAGTAGTGTCAGCTGTATCTCACAGCAAGCAGGGTAGGTATGATATAAATCTATGTGGAGGAAAAAGTTTTGGAGTTTGTTGGGTTTTTTGAAGTTCAAGCTTAGGCAGATAAAATTTTCAGGGAGTTTATCCCAGCTGACACACCCTTCACCCCTGCTACACGCACCTGACTCCTCTTGAAAAAAAAAAAAAGGGGATGGGAGGACTTAACCACAGGCCATTATGCTCCTCTCATTTCACATCTCTTTTTTTTATACTTAGAAATCTGATTTTGCAGAAAAAAAATTGAATTTAACCTTGTAAGCTAAAGATATACATATCAAATAATATGCAACTGGTCTTGCCAAGTTAATCCTGGTGAATGAATATCTTCCTTGTCCTGTTCTTTTTAAATATCACTGCAGCCATTAGCATCAGTATTTAAGCTCTTAGCTACTTAGAAAATGCAAACCCACCACCCTTGTACACTTATTACCATTAATAAACATGCCTGTGGAACAAACACTTCCAGTGCAAGCCTTGTGATTTTCCTTCACTCAGCTGTAGAGATCAAAATCAAAAGTATATTCATCAAAACATGCCATTTCACTTGGGTCCTCAGGCACCCATCAGTTCACCAAAGACTGCATTGAATACAGAATACCTCTTCACCACGAGCACATTTCCACTAATTCAAGTGAATTAAGACCCCAAAGCAAGACTCTGCTACCACAAAAGGGGCAACAACCTGAAGGTATCACCCCACCAACACTGTTTCCTCTCCTCACACCAACTCCCTTCACCTGCTTGGAACTGATGATGGCCCAACAGTGGGGCCTGTTCCTGTTCTCTCAGAACTGACTATGTGAAGATGGGAATAGGAGGATGCTTGCAGAATACTGCTAACGGCTGTCTTTTCACTGCGAGAACATGCCAGCAGAGCATACCCAAGCTTCTCAAGTCTAAGGAATTATACAGAGTTAGCATGGAGTTCAAGTTACACTGCAGTACTAAGTACCTATTCTCTCAAGAACCCACCATGCTATTCCAGTCCCACAGCTGGCCCTGAAGACAAACTGTTAATGGCAATGTGACTCTGCAAGTCTTGGACTCAAAAAATGCTCAAAAGTTTGAGACAGAAAAAGGAGGCACAAAAATAACTTGACCAACAGCTATGCACCTTTTTACTAGATGTTGGGATAGGGGGGGTCTTCAAGGTTGCTATCAGCTTTGTCAGATCTTGTTAAAGATGCTTCTAGTTCTGCCCATGACTGTGGAGCATTGTTCTTTATTGCCTCTATGAAAAGCTGTGTTTGGTGCTTCAGCCGGTCCAGCTCAGTCTGAGTCACTTGGTTCTGATGAATGAGCTCCTTGGTCTTTAAAGTGATCTCCAGCAATCCCGACCTGCGTAGCACAACAAGTGTGTTCTGAAAGCGTCTGCACTTGCTTTGTTGTTGCAAGAGCAGCTCAGGGGTACTGCAAATTTCTTCTGGTATCAGTGGGGGGCTCCATGCTGCAGGCTGCATCACAGTCTGTGATGCACCCTCACTCTCATGAAGGGTGCACTTTGCTGCCTGCAGAGTTCCGAAAGGCAAAAGAGGAGTCAAACCTGGCACTTTCTGAGTGTCACTGGAAACACGATGAAAACCAGAAAGAGCTGACAGTTTTCCACTTGTCACCAGAGCCGAAGAACTTTGCTGGTTAGCATTCTGAGGGGTCTTAAAGCTAACTGGTAGATGGGTAAAAGGATTCGTAGGCAAGCCTGTGCTCATCAATACAGAGGTCTCCATCTTGGGCGCTTCTGTGCAGAGTCGTTTATGGCAAGTGGTTTCCTGACATTCTTCCAGATCAAAGGAGTGATCTCTTTTGCAGGGTTGTGGTGCTATTTTGGGATAAGAATTTAGGATGGGCAGGTAATTAGTGGAGTCATTTCTCTTTTTCCCAACAGGATGAGGATTAATGGTAGCGGGGATTGATGGACGAAGAAACACTAGCTGTGGCTGAGCCGGAATCACTTCAAAGGATGGCTGGACAGTCCAAGACTGGAGCTGTGATGAACTCCCCTGAGAAGCACAAACAGGGGAAAAACAGAAGTCTTACAAAAGCATTATAAAAGAGGACCAAAAAATATTAAATGAAACAGATGGACTGTCACATTTCTCCATATTTGATATATACTCTCCAATTAATGTGTTCTGAACAGTCTTCCACCAATTTCATCCTTCTCTTTCTCTGACAATAGAGCATAATGCTGAAATCAAAGCTGCAATCCATAATCCTTTTACTATGCAAGGGCTGATATATTTAAAAACAATTCAATTTGAATTTACACATGCTTTATGAGGGCTACAGTGCATGCTTATATTGTACAATGTTCATGTGAAAGTTCAACATAAACTCGGGGTCAAAGAACAAGTGCATAGAAAAGTTGAAAAACAATTTAGCTTTGTGGTTATGAAATATATTAAACGTCAAGGAAAGACTGAACAGATTTTAGGAACAATTCAGACTCCCTCTGTTGACAGGTAGCAACTCAAATGTTGTTGATTCTATTCTTATAGCAAGCTTTTGAAATTGTTACTTAAAATAGATAGCAGCTGTTCAGTAAACCCTACAATCTTAGGTACAATACACAGTTTCAATAAATTTAAAACCATGAAGTAGGAAAAAAAAAAGCTGAGCAGCAACCAACGCAAGCTAAAAAGGCTGCTATAAGCCCAGAGGAGTTTAACTTCATACCTCTGGTGAGAGAGTGTACACCAATAAACCTTTAATGCATTGTGTTTCAAGAAAAATGCCCAAGTTTTTACTCCCTCCCACCAGCCATATTCTGGAATAGAGAGGTATCCTTTCGTTTTTACAAGCCATTAGCTCTTTTTCCTCCAACACATTACTACAGATCTTCAACAGATCTTCTGGCCAAAAACATGCCTGCTATTCTCCAAAGATACCAAATGGCCAAGTAAGAGATACTATATTTCTTTCTAAAGCAAAGCCTCACTTCTTTCTTAAGTCATCACCACTACAATTATACTAATATAATATATTGCCATCTGCTTCTTCAGTTCTTTACAACTTGGAACACAACTGGCATGTTTGCTGAAGGAAGAGTTTTTAGCTACCATAAATACATCTTACTACTTCTGGTACTATACTGAATCATCTGAAATCCATAGCTTTTCCACCAGTCTCATGATTTTTAAACTGGCAAACGCTAACATGCTTTGCTAAAGTCCAGTTTCCCAATAAAGAACCTGAACTTAACAAAAGCAGGTATTACCCACTGATTAGGACAGTGAGACTTGGAGAGAAGATTCAATTACCTAGTCTGACACAATGTTTCTTTGGTTCACTGGCCAATATCCTTATGTAATTACGGGTGTAGAAACTAGCTGTAAAAATATATGTTACTACCGTAACAGAGAAAAAAGGACATACAGAAGTATCTGGAGATGTTAGAAGTGGCTATACACACACAGACCAGAAACGCAGCCTTAAGTTTGGTGTCAGAAGTCACCACGTACTGCACAACTGTACAGCACCTAGCCCAGCTGAGCCCCATAATCACTGAGGCCAAAAGAGCTGTGGTTAACTTTATCTTGTTCTTGGGTTTCATCCTATCTCTCTTACCTACTTTCTTCTCCTTTTCCTTCTCAGATTGCACTCCGCTCTCGTTCCCCTACTCAAAATCTCATTTTCAGTAGAGCAGGACACCTTTATTTTACTAATTCTGCAAATTGTTGTGGGGTTTGTTGCTTTTTTCTTAATGAAAACTATGAAAGATAATATCCTGATGTATCAGGGTCATTTGTCTAAAAGGCCTTCCAGTTTATTAAGGACTTCTACAAGACTTAGAGAAACCCTGACACAAGCAGCATTGTGTTTTAGAGACTTAATCACCACTTAATTTTTTTTTAGTAACATTATTGTTAGCTGTTTACATTTTGAAATTGGGCCAGCAGGTAACACCAGGTAACCATCACTACACAGGATCACAGTGGTGCATTGACTGAAGGATGATGCTGATTGAAATTGAAACTGGAACAAATAAACAGCAGTAACTGGATACTGCATCTTTTTTTTTTTGGTCCAGTGAGCCAACTGAGAGCAGTGCTGAAAAGACCGCTTTAAAAAGATGACTGGCATGACTATCTGAGATCATTAGGCATAATGAAAAAAGGCAGAAAGACACTTCATTATTATTCTGACCCAGACTTTTTGCTTTTATTTATTGTAGTAGAAGTTTTCCAATTTAACATTATTGTCTTTAATCACACAATCAGACTTACATGTTATGACACTGCTCAAGAGAACCAAGTGTGGTAATTTTATCTACCTCCAACTTTTCCTTGCCAAGTTCTGCTATTGCTACACTACCAGCTCTTTATATATATGTGTGGTCGGGGTTTTTTTATATGTACATATGTATGTATGTATGCATCTACCTACCTATATTTAAGCTACTTTTTATTAGCTGCTTCCGCTAACTGTTCACAACACAACCTGAAGTTCAACATTAGACTACCACTGCAATCAGTGTTTAATTTTTGAGCTCTGGGCCAAAGCCTATGAATCTTTAGTGAAGCTTGCCTATTCTTTACTACATAAAAACTTCAGAATTTGTTTACATAGTATTTTGTCCATCCGTTTAGGAACACAACTACACAATAAAATTGCTTAGTGTCAAGATAAAGCACAATGCTCAGAAAACAGAATCATCTCCCCCACAGATGCATAACCTGCTAAATACTAACAGAAATTCGTATCTTTGTTCACAATGACACACGGTGTTTAACAGGTTTTGCTTGTTGTCATAACAGATTCAGTAGAAAAAGGATCAGGATCTATATTCCTTTCCCCCTTCTCACAGTATTTTCAGAAGTATCCCAATTAAAAAAACACTGAAGAACTTTTGCCCTGCTTCAGAAATGAATGAGAAAGAGGTCTAATAATATGACAGTACTTTGAACTTGGTGCTTTTGTATCTTCCATTAAAAATGTAAAAGTTAGGACTCTCACAGATGTGCTGGAGGAACAACACATTACAAAATACTGGAGAACAGATATAAAGAATGCCATTGCTGCAATGCGAGCCATTAGAGGTAATTAAGGGGAACAACTACTAAACTAAAAGTAACATAGCTAATTTCAGATAAGGATTTAATTTTTGCATTTATAACATTCTGGATCAGTGCTTCCCATTGCATACGAAGCCCTTCTAGGACCTACGAGCGAGGAAATAAACCTAACATCCTACTTCAGCATCATTACTCAATGAAAAAGACAACAGCAATTTTCAAAAGGAAATCACCCTTTTCTGTTTAATATTTGGTGCGATTTACATAACATTCTTAAAGATGTATTTGAGGGGATTCTTTTCAGACAAAGAGGTTTAGTGGATGTAGCAGAGCTTCTCCATCTCACATTTTTTTCCATTTTAGTGTTACTAGTTGCCCCCCCAAAAAAACAGACTTCCACATTAGAATTTAAGTTACCACTTACTTTCCAGACTGCAACAACTTCATAAAATCTTTTTGGAAAATAAAAGCGTTTTTTAAAAAAATTAAGAACATGGAATATTTTTCAATATATTATTTCTTCCCTACCTGCTTAACTAACACATTTTTCATTACGACCATAGGAGAAAGTGCAGGAAACGAGCTGCTTGTGGTCCTCGGGCATTGCCAAGGTCCATCTTCTGCATTCCAACACAACGCATTCAGCACGTCCTCAGAGTCCGTCTGCTCCATAGCACTCGGGCACTCTGAACTTCCATCTGTCAGATGTAGAATTCACCTGTTAGTTGTTTCACATGCAACACGCTCACTACTTCCTTTCAGTTCTGCTTCCTTTCAACCAAGTCACAAAGAACAATAAAGTTTAGTTCTGTAATATCAACAAAATTAGAACTGCTGTGACAGCTGTCAAATAGTCTTTAATAAAAGGCTTTATAATTCAGGTCAGTTCTTGCAGACACATCTTCTCTCCCTAAAATCTATTACTTTTTGATCTTTTGTATTTAGTCTCCAAGGGATTTCATACTATCATGAAGGTTGCTTTAAAAACCTGGCACAGGAAAGAACTACAGGCTCCAGCACTGCCACATGTGTGGTTTGTGCTGCAGGCATTTTGTGTCTCGAAATTTTCTGTCTAAAAACACAGTACAGCGGATATCTCTCACAAAAGCTTTTTTTTCTCTCCTTTAAAGGCCATCTTTGCACAGTTTTGTTAAGTATTAAAATGGCACACTGTGTCTACATTTTACTGATGTTATAACAATTACTCTCTGGTTTATCAGGTTCTACTGACAATCTGGTCAGATCATAAAAGACATGAGGCAGCATAATCCAACAGTTCATTCATTACTGCAAAGAACAAAAAATAATTCTGCCATCCTCACTTCTAGACTCTGAAGTCTGAGATTCTCCCATTAATTTCTTTATTAATCACATTCTAAATTCCCATGCCATTCAAATTCACAGGATGAAGTTTACAGCTCGATTAAGTTCCAGTTAGAAGACTTCGGTGGTAGGATGATTGCAGATGAAACCTATCTTACACAGAAAGGCCCTCCAAGGTAATGAGACACCAACTATAAGGGGTTAGTCAGATTCGTTAAACATCACCAATAAAAGCAAAGCCTGAGCAGGATAACACATAAAAAAATTAACACGGTGGTTTTCTAAACCTGAATATCCAGAGTCTTTGTCAGATTCAGCTGCCGCCATGCTGAAGCAATGGTTGAAGCTCTTCATTTCCATCACTTTGCCCAATAGTTCCTCAAGGGTCTCAGCAGATGACTGTTTTGCCTGAGTGCTTCCATCGTGCCACGGGCAGTTTTTAACGCCTTCTCCATTGAGCTACAAAAACAGTTAAAAACAAAGAAGGACTTTCTCTGAATCTAAAGAGAAAGCTCCATGAGTATAAGACAACAATGGTGGGCATGTTTATCAATAAGGAAATCAGGTTATGAAAGGTTTGCTGTACCTCTCAAGCAATGTGTAGAATTCTATTGAACTCCCTGCCTCACATTTGCTATGTTTATCACACATTTAGAGTAGAAAATAAAATTGCCAATAAAAAAAGTTTATGCCCTGGAAAACTCTCTAAACTATGCATGTTTACTAACACATTACAGAGTAGAAAAGATAGGCAACAATTCTTTGCGTCAACTGACACTTTGTTGAATCTTTTGAACTAGAGTTTTACAGCTGCCTTCGGATTATTTTTTAAGTTTCACCAAAGTTTCCATTAGCCAATCTTTCAGTCCCTGCACCAACTAAAAGAGAACAATATCACAGTAGGCATGGCTTTAAATCTGTTAGGATAGGTTAAAGATGCCAAAAAACAAGGTACAGGAAGGAAGAAGCTAACTGAAAGAAAAATATGATTACATTTTAATTTTTTTTAAAATCTTTATTGAATGCTATCAGCTAATCAAAGGTATTTCAGACGTACTGGAGATACGGATGCAGCCACAGGGGTAGAATGCACCCATCTTCTTCAGCTCCTTTCTTCACTGGCTAAGCAAGGCAGAGTACAGAGCATAGGCCAGCCAATCTTACTCAATTACCTGAAGTAACTGAAGTGGGACCATTTCCTACTTAAAATTTCTGAGTAAAGTACAGAGCATCAGTACTTTCTAATACCATTATGAATTCTGTCAGAAAAGATAAAACTGCCACACTGCACACACAAAACTTGGGAAGTGGGAACACCATTTCTAGATCTGCTAAAAACGTAATGCCCAAATCTATGAAGTTCAGCACCATGGGTAACCAAGATAAAACAGCAGATACAAAGTGTATGGCTGTTATTTGTAATTAAAGCAAAGTCCAGCTGAGTCTAGTGGGATAGTTTTATATCTCCTTTTATACTACCAGTGAGCTAGCCAGGAGACTTTAGGAAATACATCAAAATATTGAAAGAATGAAACACAGATCAAAAACTAATATATTAGACACATCTCTTCACTCTCAAAAGCAAAACAAACTAAAAACTGAAGACTATTCATAAGCACCATTTGTTTCAAGAATTAAAAGTTACTCATGCCATATTTATGTTACAAAAACTTTGCAGTCCCAAGGACTGAGTTCCAAAACAAGACAGCTGTGCTGAGTGAACAAATACAGCCGAACCTCCTGAGCTGTGGTTTTGTTAACACAGTCTGTTTCTCTCTCAAGGGTAAAGGAAGTCATCAGAGAAAAGAAACTTAAGTAAGTGAATAGTGAACATGCTTGGGGCTAAAGAAATCCATACTGCTGAAAGTACAACACACAACATACCTGCAGTGCACTCCTAGGGGAGACATGGCCTTAGAAATGCCCTCTTCGTCCCACACCCAGAATGAAAACACTGAAAGGCTGAAACTAAAAGCTATGAAAATCAGAAAAATGTAGCAATGTTATGGCCTCTCATACTACATACTTGTCACAACCTTCAGCTGCTTCCTAAGGGAAGGCACCCTCTACTAAGACAAAGTTTCTGCTTCTCTGAAAGAAGGTAACTGAGAGTTTGGCTAGCAGAAAACTGACAGCATGAAGTGCAGAAATTACTTCTAATGTTATGTGTAGAAACTATTTTCCTATAAACTAATCATCTGAAGTTATGTTTCATGCTAAAGCTTTGTATTTAAATTACAAAACCAGGAACTCAGTAGTTTGCGCCACACTGAGGCCAGCAGTCCATTAGCAGCAGTATTCAGTGAAAGCTGCTGCAAACGACATTGCAGCAGACATTCTGGAACAATTTACACCAAAACACAACCCTCTTCTTCAGGTTCTGCCAAACCGTTGTCAGAACTGTGCTCCAAAATCTGGAGCCTTGGCACCTCCAATAAAGAATTATGAAATGGTAAGATGACCATCTATATAACTACAAGAACGATGGAATAAGGGTCAGCAAAGATTATTTCCTCAAGTAGGTACTGGCGCTGCTTTTACTTTCCATTTTCAGTCACACCTACCTGCCTGCCTGCTAACAGGTATGAAGCAAACCTGGTTACATAAGAGCAACCTAGATCCCATCCCTGGAACGGAAGACGTGCTTCAGGAAGAAGTCCTGATCCATACTTTCATTACTTAGCCGTTTCAAAACACACCAAGCCAAAACCAGAAACAGGAGGGATAGAAATAAGCAAAACATGAACACCTCATGTGCCAGCTTTGCATGAAGGGAAGCTCTGCAACGGTTGGCACACCTTCTTCTCTTACGGAGCAAGCCAAAACAACAAAACCACAAGCGTAAACGAACAAACGAGAAGGGCCGCTCCCCCGAGCCGCGAGTGTGCCATCCCTCCTGCCCATGCCCGGGCCACAGCCGCCTCCTGGAGCTCCGGGCCCACCCTGCCGCCAGGCCCACCCGGCCGCCTCCCGGCCCGCACGGCCGGCCCGGGCCGCGGGCAGCCCTTCGGAGCGAGGAGAGCCGCGCAGGAGGGCCGGGCGCACGGCGAGGCTCAGCAAGCACCGCGCAGCAAACAAAACACAGCCAAACTCAGCCCAGCGCAGCAAACACAGCCAAACTGAGCCCAGCACAGCCGCGGGTCGCGCCGGGCCGGGCCGGGCCGGGNGCCGGGCCCGAACGCTGAGGCAGCCGGGAGCGGCATTCCAGAGGCGTTCCCCAGGCATTCCCGAGGCTTCCTGCGGCTTCTGGCAGGTTCCTGAGGGTTCCAGGGAGCCGTGCGGAGCAGTATGATGCGTCTCCATGCAAAAGTGTAGACTTCCGTACAGCCTCTCTTCATGAGTCAGAGATGAAACGCTTACAGCCGCTTAAAATGTGAGGAAAGCGGCATCAAAGAGGTGCAAAAGCTTTAAACTTGTTTCAGAGAAGGCAGACACGGCAGAAGGAGGAATCATGCAGTGATTAGGTTCTGAGACCATCGAGTCCAAGCCGTGACCGAACACCCACCAAGCTAGGCCATGGCCCCAAGTGCAACCTCCGTCTTTCGTTAAACACCTCCAGCCACAGCGGCTCCACCACCTCCCTGGGCTGCCAGTGTCTAGTCACCCTTTCTGTGAAAAAATCCTTCCTGACGTCTAGCCCAAACCTCCCCTGGCACAGCAGAAGGCTGTGTCCACTCATCCTGTCGCTGGTTCCCTGGGAGAAGCGTCCGACCCGCCCTGGCTACAGCCTCCTTTCAGGGAGATGTAGAGAGTGACAATGTCCCCTCTGAGCCTCCCCCGAGCTGAACACCCCCAGCTCCCTCAGCCACTCCTCGCAGGACTTGTGCTCCAGAGCCTTCATCAGCCCTTCTCTGGACACACTCCAGCACCTCAATGTCCTTCCTGAATTGAGGGGCCCAGAATTGGACACAACTTGAGGTGTGGCCTCACCAGTGCTAGAGACAGAGGAAGAATCACTTTTTCCTGTCATGAGTAAAGGATACCCTTTTACGTGGTTGGTGAATATGAGGTAGTGAAATATCATTTCCATGAGTATAAACTGAGGGCAGATAAATAGAAGGAAGTAAATCCTCTGGTTTAATGAATATAACTAGAGTAGCCATTCTTGTTCTGAGAACTGCATAAATGCTCCAGCACCCAGAAATCTGTCAGAATACTTTGCATTCGGACATGAAAGCCATTCATTAAAGAAAACTGAAAAGGCTGTGTGGAAGGGCTAAGCAAAGACACAATGAATTCCCTGAATAGAAATGGATGAAATAAATACTTTCATTATTATCACGGTCTTGTTAAAGAACCTAAAATACACTGATTAAAGAGATCAACAAGACCTAACAAATTCCTATGTGAAAAAGAGAAGGACCTTTAATGTCAGCGTAGTCTCATAAACAACCTGTCACATGCAAAAGAAAAATGTCTGGGATGACGTGAAATGACACTATCATTTTGAAAATATGACAGCAATGGATTCCAGTCCTACCAATCTGAAATACTGTGAGAAAGTACTAGTCACATATATTCCTAGGATGTATTTTTGAGTATTTAAATGCCAGCAATGAGTCTGACCTACAGGTAAACGTGGCGTGAGATGTGTGGTATCTAGACTCAGGATTTGCATCCCTTACTGTTCAGGAGGTTTGGGTTCTGAGGACTAGCATGTTAAGAATGCTGTTTTATCATCATTTGCTCAGGCATGGTCCTGGTTGCCTTATACCCAGAAACAACCCTTACTGATCTCCACAGAGACCAGAGTTCTCTGGATATGCAGTATGTGTGGGTGCTCACTGAAAGCAGCTCATCAGAGAGCCAACAGCCTGTGTTTGGGACAGACAACCTACTGTTCAGTTCAGGTGATGCAGAACAGATTTGGAATGTGTGATACCAGGCCTTCATTCAAGGGGCAGCAGGTAGGAGAAACAAAGTAGTGTTCTGTTTAATAGAAAAGTTTTCTTGGATAGTCAAGGTAACCCTGTTCTAAATAAATCTTATCACTTGAATTCTCCTTGAATTCAGTTGAATTTAACCTTAGGTTTATATTGAGTGTTATCATCTGAATTCTTCCTTCTCCAAAATATGCCCTTTTTATGGTTTTAATAATATTTCTGTCATTGCCCCTTCTCTTCCTTTTCCTTCCATTTGATTCTTCATTAATCCAAGATCTTATTTACTGTGCGAGTTCAGTGATTACTATCAGTGGCAACAGGATGTTTTCCTTTTTCTTTATGTTCTACATTGTTTGGTTTGTTTACTCTAAAGGTGAGTGTTTTGACAAATAAGTATTGACTTTTTGTTCACTTCCCTGTTTATTCTGGCTATACAACAGGAAAAGAGTGAAAAGAATGAGTGAAGTATGACTGCATGTTTATTCAGTTTAGGTGTTTCAACACTTCTATTAAAAAAAGGTGTTGAATCTCTTCTTTCAGAAGAAGATGCAGAAATCATCTTTCATGGCTTAAGAGGGACAAAAGCAAGTATTTATCCAATGAGGTGGTTAAGTAGTAGGTCTTATGTGCTAACTAAAAAATTAATAAAGGTGTTGTTGCATGGACTTCAAAATGCTTATGTGACAAAGAATCTTTTGTCCTAACAGAAGAGTAGAAAGAAATGTTTGGCAAACTTTGAAAGTAAAGCATAGCCATGTCAGAAGAACACAGTTTCATATTACATTGTGAGAACTGGAAAGGTTAGGTCTGAAAACACCAGGTACTCAATCTTTTTTCTTCATATACTCACTGATTTGTTTTGCTAACACAAGCAAACTACTATTTAACAGGTACTATACTGTATTAAGTTAGTCTGAAAAAAATAGCTTTATTCATCTCATTTCATTGAACCAAAGTCTAATTTTTATCATATTTTAATATAGATATCTTTGTTTCTTCTATTATTTGGTTTGTAATTTTGTTATGTAAATAGAAGACTATTGTTCAGGCGATGCCTCCAAGTTTTCACCTTTCAGCAGAGAGGTACTCACTCAGAGGTGCTTCCTTTTATATTTGTGTTAGCTGTGTTGTTGAACATTAAAATAATATCAAAACTTCAAATCTGTTTGAAAAGACATTCCACATGTTGGTTTTGTTCATAATTAATATCTTACTTAATAAATACCAAGGCAGAAAACATTGCGTGATCATGTGCTCTGACCTGAAGTCTATCACAGGTCATAGAATTTCAGCCAGCAATTGATTAACAAGATTTTTATCTAATGAAGGAATTTTAGCAATGTCTCATTTTTCTTCTACATTTCAACTTTATTTAGGTATGTATCCTTTACAAAGTACACATCTCTCATATTCTTGGATCTGTCTGTGACTTCATCTTTGCCATAAACGTACCCAATTAAAGAGAGGGCAGAATTATGTTAATTTAAAATGATTAGCAGAGATGGAATATCAATAAGCACTTTTGATGCTCTTTAAACTCTTCTGTACTTTTTTATGTTGGAGGAGAACAAAGGTAAATGTAATACCCCCTATGAAACTCCTAGAATTTTGGGCCAAGGATTTGGGGATGCTATGTAAAAGAGCAGACCCAGTGACTGCTTTTAACCCTTGCAACCTCAAAGCATTGCAGCAGTCAAGAGTACTCTGGAGCGCAGCAAGCCCTGTGGTATTCCCTCACTTCCCCAGCACAGTCACGTTCTCTGTCTGTCTTTCATATTGTCTCCAGTGCATGGAAATCTGCAGGGTGTAGGATAGCTTTCCTTAATCAGTGCAATGCTGTCTGAGAAATCTCCACATGACAGTGGTTATTTTCTGATAGAGAATTCTACAGTATTTACACTGTTGTCCTGCAAGAGCTACTGTTTATTTCAAAGTAAGCTAGATATCATGTTTTCCTAGAGTTCAAAAATTATTTGGCTTTGTATTTCAGATGGTGGTCGTGGCTTTGGGAGGTTTTTTTGTGTCATAAGTGTTGAATTGGTTAAGACCATGTCTGCTGACTCTTTACTATGGATTGTAACTTGTCCAGTGTCTTAATTTGTCTAGTTGCATCTTAATATTATGAACCTGAGAATTGTGATAAGCATCTTCGCATTCTACATGCCTTCTGTGTACCTGTGTTATTTCTTATAACCACTGGGTGTCGTGTGTCTCTTTGGATTACAGGATATAGGGAAAGACAAACTTGGTCCAATCAAAGACTGCGTGTGGACTTTTTTTTCCGGATGAAAAGGCCTCTATCTAAGTTACATAAAATTACAATAAGGAGTCCCAAATCTTACTTTAAAACAATGTTATTTGTCTCAGCACATGGTGTGATCCTTGGGGCTGTCCTGTGTGGTGCCAGGAATTGGACTTCGATGATTCTTGTCGGTCCCTTCCAAAACAGAATATCCTGTGATTCTGTTATTTATATACCAAGGGCAACAAATATGAGATAGGGATACTACAAACAACAGCCCAATTCTCTACATGGTTTATTTCCAATACCATTTAGCCATTCAACTGAATGACACATTGTTGGTGGAAAAAACCAAACTTTAGTAGGTAACTAAAGATATCATAATACCATAAATGCACAGCGTAGCAGGATTAAGGATGCATTGGTGGTCTCAAATCTGTATTTTCCTAATTTTTGGGACCTGTGTTTGACATGGCTGAATTTGAGAAAATGAGTTTGATAAGGATTTTGGCCTATTATTTTCATCATTTTTACAAGCAAATGAAAAGGCGAGAATTTGTAACTTTATATGCAAGGATAACGAATGTACTTCATGCAGAAGTTGAATCTTGAACCTTCAGACCTGTGCTGCGGAGGATTAAAGACCAACCATATTAGTTGCACATAGAAGGATTACATTTCCTTCAGACTAGTCTTTAGAGAGATCATATGATGTGGTAACATTGATACAGCCATGTGCTGTGCCTCACAGTATGGATAGATGAGCCAAGGATATAGACTGGACGTGGGCTTTCCGAGAATCTCAGATGCCACTGTGACTCAGTTGCTTTCCCTGTAGCCTTGTTATGTTAGATGGCTGAATTAATGTGGTGCTGGGGCCTTCTCTTAGTAGTGGTTGAGGCTTTGCTTAATATGATTGTGAAACATTCAGAATTACTAGAACCATTTCAAAGACAAATATTGAACTGGCTCTTGATTTGCAGGAGAAAGTATGATTCCTTATTGTAGGGAGCAGTAGCAGGATCTATTTTACCTATGACATAGAAATCTACACTGAATATCAGTGAAAAACTGAACAGTTTGTGTCCAATGCTACAGGAATTGTGAGGGTTTATAGGAACAGATCAGGAAAAAGCTTCTAAGTGCTGATTTTTACAGTGAGCTGTGTATAGCGCAGCTAAATTTGAACAGGTTTTTATGACACTAGAAGAAGGCAGTGCCCTGGTGGTAGTACTTCACGGATCTTCAGACCAACTTTTTAAATGTGATGAGTGTAACAGCTCTTCTGAAGAAGTCTTGTTGTATAAGAGTATTAGAATGTGCTTTTGTTCTGGAGTAATTTATGGACTTTGCTGACGTCCATAATTACTGTTTGCAACCTCTGGTCAGGGAGAAACTAAAACTCAGGTTTTATTTCAAGTGATATAGCAGAATGAACAGAAGATACTAACTGGGTTCCTGATCTATGTGCAAGGCTGCTTTCTGTTGTGCTGAATTCATGAGGAGTTACTGGGGGCTCACCACTCTTGAAAATGCGGCCACTTTTGCATGTCTTTGGGAAAATAATTGAGTTTCTATGAAATGTTCTGACAGTAATTGTCTTCCAGATTGTATTGATTTAACAAAAAGGAAACCATTAAGGAAAATCTGTTAATATTGCTGAAAAATTCACTGAAAAGTGTTGTAGTTCATTAAATACAATGTTTATCAGTACAGTACAAAACTAAAAATAAAAAACTTGAAATAAAATGCAGTGGTGTTCCATGTTGCTGGGAGGGGGGGTGTTTGTTTGTTTTTGTTTGCTGTTATTTTAATTTAAATATAGTCATTGGTTTCCATCAAAACTTTTGAAATCTTGTAATTTCCTGGAAGATAGAAATACTCTCCTTCTTGTATTAAAATTAATATAGCCTTCTAAATTTCCAGCTTTCTGGAACAGTTTGATGTTTTTATCAAATTTCTCAAGTGTGATTGTTATGGTGGCCAAATAAAATGGAGGATTGCACAGTGGGAATAAGAATGCCTGAAAAATGTGTATTTCTGATCCCAAGATATTTTATGTAATTGGATTTGTGATACCCTACTGTAATATTGTTTTTCTTTGTAGTAGTGTTGCTGCATGGAAAGAAATAGCATTGATATTAAATGCTTGTATGTTCCTGCAGACCCAAGAAAGAAACCTGTAATGGAATATCAGAAATTACAAGCATACCCAGGCTGTCACACTCTTGTCCAGCTCTGCTATGCCAACAAATAAACTGCTCCAGTAGAGCAAAAGCAAAGTGTACTGAGGACAGTAGAATATTTACTAGATGTTATGGCATTTGTGGCTTCAGGACTAGCGTTGTGTAGATGTAAGACTGAATTAGATTCTTTCAGTTTTGCCAAGGGCAGGAAAAATCATATCCTGTCAGGGAAGACAGGTTTTCAATTTTTTTAAGGATATTCTCCACATGATGGCAGTAAAAATCCTCTGGAATTCAGAGGTGGCTTATGTTTCACCTTCAAAAGCCAAAGGAAAAAAACAACTCAAGATGAAGAACTGAGTATGTGACTGAGCTTTTAGATTTCCCATTTTTCTCCTGGTAGTCCTTAAATTCCCCAGATAGTTTTCCAGACAGCAAGGCTACTTGCAGCCTGACACAAGGAGAATAGGTCACCTGTCACATTATACTAGGGCACAGTGTCACTCACAGGCATGCGTTCAAAAGATATTTTTGGTTTCTTATGCTGGTTTCTTAATGTGCAGAGGGAGAGCATAAGGGAAAAAAAAGAGGTTGTTTTTAATCCCTATCCAAAAACGTGTTCCTGCCCAAAGAACTTGAAGACTGTAGCTCATCACTTCAAGCCACATAACAGAGAGCCCTTGGACAAGGACTGAGTTTGCCCCAACTGGGCATTTGACCAACTTGGTTTGATTGCTGTAACAATGCCAGACAGAGATTAGTTGTGGAATGAGTTTGCAGTTGAGACTCAGCCTGTCTAGAGTGCTTGTATATCTTGGTGTATGGAAGCACTTAGAGAGGAGTGTATTTAAAGAACCCAGAAGCAGCTGTGTGGCTAAAATTAAAATGCGTTTTTCTTGCATTGTTTTTGCTTGGTTTCCTGTTGCACACTCTGGACCTGCCTTACGAGAGCAAATGGGCAAAGGAAAGGGATGAGTCAAAGGGATGAAAATCGATCTTAGAAATTCCTTCTTTGCTTTTTACAGCTTGGATGCACCAGATATTTGACATGAAAAGGCCTGTGGCTAAAACAGTCTTTGAAAGTCTGCTCTTTATATTCATATGCCTTTCATTCCATTCTTCAGTCATTTAGTCCATAGATTTCCCTTTTTTTGTGTGTAGAGGAATTGCTGCTCTGTACCTTTCTTCCCAACTTTCCTCCCCAGAACACAGGTCTAATTCTGCAGTGCCTAGCACCAAAAGTACTATAGCTGATCAAAACATTTGTAAAAATACCTCAGTGGCAAAAAAATACTGATGTGTAAATGAAAGTATAAGGTAAAACATATAGATATATCAGAAGAAGATCTCTGATAAAACAAAATTAAAAATGTAAACAAAGTTATAATTAGTAGAGCAATTGCTCCTTTAGCAGAAAGATAATTTTCTTTGAAAGACTCTATTACTTAGAAGTCTTAGGATAAAAGACATTTAGCAATGAGTTTATACTCAGATGCTTCTGACATGGAGAACTATGAGCCCAGAATAGCACACAGGGAATTAAGGAAATAGATTTTAAAACTTGGTCAAGGTCATATAGGAAGCCTGTGGCAGAGTCAACAAAACACGAGAATGGTAAGGGCAGTTCCTGTTCACTACTTCCCTCTCTGATCATGTGCCTTACAGAGGTTGTAGAGCCTTGCTGTCAGACCAAGAACTCGCTTAGTCTGATGCTCTAAAAGCTGCTTTGGAACTAAACACAAAGCTCTAATTATGGCCAGCTTGGGATATGATTCTGTATGATCTTTTAGCAAAGGAAAAAGACATGTTTAGCTGTCATAGCGAATGTAAAGGAGCTATTCAAAGAAACACAACCACACTCCAAAACAACATATCTACTCATTCCATTTGCTTAAAATTCCCTGAAAATATTCTGATAGATTTTTAAAAATGCAAATATATATTCATCCATTCATCTTTCCTAAAGAGTAGAAATCCCATTAAAGAGTAAGACCAGCCTACCTTGCTATTGATAAATGGGAAAGTAGAAGTCATAGATGCCAAGTCCCCAGTTTTTGAAACCATAGGCTGATCAAAAGTAACAAATAGAATTTCATGTGGCTCATCTATATTTTCAAAAGGGATTACATGCTTTGTGTACATGTAATGTTCCTGTTCATGACAAGGAACGTTGCACACTATAGCATGAACCCTCAAGTCAGCAGCACTGAAAGGGTCACATTATCAGTTTGGACTGTCAAGGTCTACTCTAGAATAAAGGAAGCCTAAAAACCAGGGTGTGGTTAATAGAGTCTGAATAAAAAGCAAAACTGAAACTATTACTCATCTAAATCAGCCTTCTGTATCAGCAATAATTTTGGCCAATGTTTTGTATTGGGGTGAGTGATTCAGGAACGGTAGCCCCATTAAATGTTAGAGACTGTGGCCTTCACAGGCACCCACTTCTTTTTTTTTCAACTCTTTTTTTTTCTTTTTTTTTTTTGTGTCATACAGATAATGCAGCTCTCGTATTGTATATTTTCTGCAAGAAGAAAAGATGGTGATTACATTTTCTGGTTTGTTACTCCTCTTCAGAAGTAGTTCAGTTATGAATGACCCTGTCTGATGAATAAGAGTTCAGTATGCAGTTTTGGTGCTACAAAAGGGCCTGTTGGTAATTTCAATACATGTTTCCCAAGTCCTTGGAAAGGTCATTGAGGGTCTCCATTACGTGCAGTCTAGAGCCTGCTACAATTTTCTCCTACAATTTAATCTGCTGCCTGTATGGCCTCCAGTGTACAAGCAACTGACAATCTACGGTCTTTGGAATTGATTTCCTGGAATTGTGAAAGGCCTGCTTGGCCTCCAGATGACAGATATGTGCTGGAGCTCTCAGTGCTGCTGCTCTACAGCAATGAGAGAAAATTTGCCTCATTTCAGCATTTTCTGTAAGCTTTGAAATCTTCTTGTAGTGATTTTAGGGATAAAGTTATCACTAAGATACAAGCATCAGTCTGAGTGGGCATCATTGATAATAACCCATTGCTTTCTGTAGCATTTATCATCCAGGGACCTTTATGGGTTTATAAGTATTCTCTAAGACAAACACTTCACGAATTTGCAAACTCTTGTCATAGTAATTTTCTGGTTGGGGAACCAGAAGATTAAAGGACAGATAAAGGAGTTGCCCAAATTCACAGACCAGGGCAGTGTCACCACTAGAAAAGCAGTTTTTAATCTTAGAGTTTACTTCAAGCAGTTAATGTGGCTTTGTGCTATAACTCTCTTGTCTTCACTAGGATTATACATGTACTTTATTTAAAGCACATGAAAAGTACATGTGCTGAGTAAACCCAATACCTGCATAAGTAGCAGACTGAGAAAATAACTTGAGATTTCTAACCTATTTTCCCGTTTTAAGGCCAAATATTCCTCCTTTTTATCTTCTGCATATAGCAAACACTCCTAAATCTGGGCTATAGGTGCAATTTTCTTCCTCTTAGAGTATGTAGAAGTAAGCCCCAAATCTCAGACTGAGGGCCAGCAGAAGTTTTGGGTTTTCATTGAAAAGTATTAATGTAAACAGTTCCATGAGAAAGAGTGTTAATTTTTTCCTTTGATGACAGGCTAAGCAGGCAATCTGAAGCCTGCCTGATCTGCTCTCCTTTCAAATCTAGAAATGTCTCTTTAAACGTAAAAATCAGGAATAGAAAATAGTAATAGAAAATCTGGGATTCTTACAATGAAAATCCAACTCAACTAACATAATAATGCCTTGTTAGAATGGCTCATTTGACTAAAATATAAGGGCACACATGGTGGCTTGTCCAGAAAGAGGATATATATACCTGTTATGAGAACAGAGAGATTTCTGTTGAAATCCCAAGCCGGAAATATCTGCTATATAAGACTTAAGTTTTGGTTTTTGCAGGGTGGCACTTTTCTGGGGTGTTTTTGCTTTCTTTGAGAAACTAGCCAAATCCTCTAAGGCATGAAACTTCATAAAAACAGTGAAAAAAGTTTACATAGACTTCAGTTGGAAAGGAATATAATAGCTTACTGTGAGAGAGCAAAATACATATATAAATATTTTGTGACAGCTTTGATACAGAAAGTAGAGGAAGAAACTAAAGAGGTTAGAATAGCAGCCTTGTGCTAAATAGGATATAGATGAGAACATGAGAGTGGAAGAGAACTTGTGGGAACATGAAATGAAAGTATCCATGGTCCTTTTGAAGGAGAGGAGGAAGAACAGTAAAACAGAAAAAAGATTTCAAGAAAGCAGACTTCAACGAACTCAGGATACTGGGAGATCACATGTCATGGAAGAGAAGTTTAAAGGAATAAAGGAATTAAGCATTTCCTCATGAAAAATATGCTATTCAGAATTAAGTGATCCAAATGCAAGGAAAGAATAGCAAGTATGTAGTAAGAAATCATCTGGTTAAATCACATACTTTGTCCTCAAACACCTGAAAGTATCATACAGGAAATGAAAATTATGTGAGATTACTAAGATTAGTATAAAGGAATACATAAGTATGTGGGGACAGAAATAAAAAAGAATAAGTCACAGAAGAAATTATAATTAAGAGAGACAAGAAACATTTTATAAGTGACTGGCTTAAAAAATCTGTTTCTATAAAGAACATTACTGTTTATTGAGTTTCCACTTGAATTCTATAAGGAATAAGAGAAAGACTGAGAAACTATTCAATACTCAGTTGAGAGAAAACTAGTAATGCCTTAGATCTATTTAATGCCTTTCTTGTTTCAGTATTCACTAAAGAAGTCTACTGTAATCACTGGGCTAGTACAATTATTATGAAAAACAAAGGGCCATGATCTTGCAGACTAATAAAATGGACTCTAGCTTATTTAGAGTGCTGGCCAAAACTGTTTAAAGCTGTCAGCAGGCATCTCTGATAACATGGAGATGCTTGCTAAGGCTCTAAGAGATTGAAAAAGGAAAAGTGTAAAAAAGATGTCAGAAATCCCTAAAAAACTAGACCAAATAAAATGGACAAATAACCAAATGTGTTATATGTAAACATCTGGAAGATAGCAAAGAAATAGCTAACAGCCAGAATGAATCTGTTGAGAGCAGCCCACATCAAATCAATCTGTTTTCCTTTTGCTTTGGGCTATGGAGCTGTGAACAGAAGAGCAATAATAGATGTTGTGTATCTTGACTTCAGCAGGGTTTCTGACCATCTTTACATGTCATATATTCATGCCACATTTTTCTAAGCAAAGCAGAAAAACTTGATATGAACATCATGATTAGTGCAGAATTATTCAGAAAGCATATTCAGACAATCATTAGCAGTAGCAGTGGTAGCAAAAAAGCAAAAGTAATCAGTACTGTCAGACTGAAGGGATGTATCAGCTGGGTTGAAAGAGCACCTCTCCTGTGTCTCATACTATTTGGTATTTTCAGTAGTGGTTGGGGATGGAGTACAAGTATGTTTATTCCATTTACAGATGGCAGTAGGCTGACCACAGCAAGTTGAAGGACAGAATTCAAATTTAAATGGTCTTGGCCAGTTGGAGAAGCAATCTGGAAAATTGGATGCGGTTCAATATGAAGAAATTAGAAGTTTCATATTTAGGTGGGATTAAACAGCTTTAACAGCTTGGAATAGGAAATAACTGGTTAGTCCTTTAGAAAAGGATCTGGGGGATCTGTATGTCTCTTTTGGATGCAAAACCAGAGATGTAGCCTGTATGACACAGGTTATTGTAGTTAGCATTTAGCATTACACTTCACAGAGGAGGTGGGTTAACTGGAGTGAGTCCAAAGGAGAACAATGAGAGTGCTCATGATTTATGAAGAAATTTTGAAGAATTGGTGGTGTTTAGTCTATAGGAAAAGTCTGAGGCAAAATATGTCTTCTACCTCAGAAAAAAGGAGAATTATATTTCTCTGCATTCATAGGACAAGAAATAAGAGGTTTAAAATGCAGCTAGAGAAATTCAGGTTAGATTTTGGGAGGAATAAGTAGAAACAGTGAAGCACTGGCATATTTTGTGAAGAGATGATGTCAAATCTCTGTTACTGGACTTCGTTATGTTCAGACTACCTGTGCTCAGAAATGTTACTGATACTTCTGGCCTGCATCAGGACAGTAGATACATGAGATGAACTTTCAAGGTCCTTTCCAGTGGCGCCTTGTATCAGAAATTTGCCCTTCTCCAACCTTGGCTGCCCCAATCTTGCGTATATGTCAAACACTTGAGACAATGGTGGTGGCAACCAAGCAATTCTCACCAATATTCATTTCCATAACATTTTGTTAAAAAGGAAACAGGTATTCAGATTTTTATAATACAAATATTGGAAAGAGTTTCTCTGTATCCATGTAAAGTTGGGGGCAAAACTATTAGACTAATATGCAGTAGATATTTAAACCAAAAATAAGTTCCATATTTTTACTTCAAAAGTCACATCAGCTGTAAACCATCTTAATTTTTCCTTTACAAATGTTTTTCCTCCACAGGCTTTTTAAAATACTGTATTGAGAGCTTCAAATTGACTCCTAATTTAGACAGAAATTTTTGGCTCCACCTAACAAAATTCTAAAAGTCATATCTGTGGGTCAAGTAGAAACTACAATGTCTATGTAAAACATCTTCTCATCAAAGGCGCCTTCTCACAAGACCATAGCAGAATTCTGCTTACAGAATGAGAATCTGGAGCATTATTCTTATAGCCCAGTAACATCACGGTAAGTCACAAAACAGGCTATGTGAACTGTTTAATAGAAAACTGGTTCCAGACCTCCAGCAACTTGAAAAATCAGAATTCCTTTATAGAAAAGAAACTACCAAATAATATACGTTTCCAGAAGTTATGTCTTGTTTCACTTTTATTTCTATCTTCATTTTTGTACATGAAATCTTTGTCAAATATGTATTCTAAAACTATAAAATACTCTTTGTACAGAACTGGAAGCCTTATGGCTGGAATTCTAGATATTCTTAGTCACAGGAGAACAGGGATGGAGCTAAATGTTAGATACAGTGAAGGATGAAGTAGGTAAGAGTATTGTGTAATCAAGGATGGATTTGATCTGCTAGAAATTAATGGAAGATAAGTCATTGAAGAACATGATTAGCACATCTTATGTGCATTCTTTACAGTGTTGAATTCAAGAAGTGGTTATTTTTATGCTATTTTTAGTAAATGGGAAAGTTTATTATTAATACAACAAGCAGATAACTTAGAAGTAGTTATTACTAAAAATCCGTGTATATTAACTTGGGTTGAGAAAGGGAATAGTAAAAGATTTAGTGGGGAAAAATTATTGGAAAGACTGAAGTTATGAAAACAGCTCATTTTTCTGAAGTGAAAGGTAAGCATTGTCAAGAGTTGTTAAATCACAAGATAAAAAGAATTCACACTTATTTCAAAAAGAAAATTAGTTTCTTCAGAGTCTCCACATCAAATGAATGAAGCTTTGTCTGTTGAAATGGAAGAGAAAACATGGGTTTGATGATCTTCCAAGTGAGACATCTTCAGTGTCATTGAAAGTTAGCCGCAGTGAAAATGTAATTCCCTACTCTGAGTCTTCCAGCAGCTCTTCAGCTGCAAACTCCTTTCAGAGCGTTCTGAGTTCATCTTTGAAAACCACAATATGACAGATCAATTGGTGACTGCACCTTAAAAAATAAAGGAAGGAAAAAAAGAAATGAAGGCAAAGACTTGAACTTGATAGAAAGTTGCAACCTTCTTTTCTTCTGAGAACATCACCTTCACTGTAGCACAAAATGAGCAATTTGAAAGTGATTGAAGCACTTTGCCCTGAATACTCTCATTCAGACAGATTTAAATTTGTAGTTTCATATTAGATACTGCAACTGAAGAGACAGAGGAAAAAAATTAAAGGAACAACTAAAAGAATCAACCTTGACATTAAAGCAGATGGTTCGTTGCACATGAGAAATGATGCAATAACAGATAAAGTATCCATAGAGAAAAACAAGTTCCTACTTAATGCTATCGATTTTGTGTCTGAAAAATAGACTATTGTGTCCAGGTTGGTATAGATGTTGCCTACCAGTTCAAAAGAAAAGCAGAGAATCTTTTAATTTGTTCTAATGATGGAAATGAAGAAAATAAAGCTATTTACATTAAAAATAATTTTAAACATTTCTATGGTAGGTGTTCAGTATACATTCAAAATATAATTGTCAAATAATGTAGCATCTGACACCATCATATGGCATATTTTGGGAGTTCAAATGCTTTTCTGCAACCTTGTCTCTCATGTATGCTTGATTAAAAGAAGAGGATTGATGCTGCACCTTCCCAACAGCATTCAGAGGAACTCTGTGGAAATTTTTTGACCTGATTTTAATTTGCAGTAAGATAATGACATGCATTGTATGAAGTGACCTGAACACCCCTATAAGTCCATTTTACAGCATCCAAGCAGTATTATGTCATGCTTTTCTCAGAGGAAATCAGATCTAAAATGTCTCAATACTTTCAGAAAAAAATTACACAGGCTTTCAAATTTCTATTGAGCCCAAAGTGAGCTATGGTTAAAACACAATAGGCTTTACTGGTTTTGTTTTACAGAGATGTTACATTTACAAAAGCTATTACTCTGTAGTTTTGGGGGATAGAAAGTGTATGGACATGCAAGTCTACAGCCATGGTCACAGAGAAAAAACTGGCACATCTAATTAGCAGCTAGAACCGCACAGGGAGAAAAAAATGTTCTTTGATTATTATTAGGGTATTTATAATTTGGAATGGTATTTAGCCAGCATCATTGATTATTCATTCAATTACAAGATTTTGGTCTAAATTAGGAAAAAGTAGCAGAACTGTGGTAGGTAGGCTCTAAGCCTACTTCTCTTCCTTCTTTTAATGCTAGCAGACTTTGTACATGACATATATGGGAAGAAGTTGTGCCACAATTTATGTCGAAGTAGTAAAATTTGGGAGTTGATTCACAGTGGATAGATACTCAAATTCTGACAGATGTCAGCTTTGCAAAATATATACAGATTCGTTCAGCAAGCCCAGTGTGCATCTCTGGTGATTCAGATTTATTTTGTTGAACAGTTAATCTCTGAAAAACACTTTTTAAATGTTCTGGAATGGCCTGTCCGAATCCAGCTGCCAAATACCCTGAGCATTCTGTCTCTACCGATCTTCCTTCCCCCTGATGCATCTGCTTTCTAAAGGGAGCAAAAATGGTCCATTTCCAAAAACTCTGAACAAACTAGCATGGACCATGACTGTCCCAGACATTGTTATTCTGGAGTGCCATGGTACCAGAGTGAGGAAACTGGCAAGACCTTTTTCCTTGTATCTTAAACGTGCTTTTTCTTGCTATGAGGGGGAATGGAGGAGAGAGAAAGGAAACTACCTGATTTACAAAGGAATGAAGAGGAAAGGAGGTCATGGGTCAGGTGCAGGTACAGTATTTGTCAAGACATGAGAAGCACAACACCACTAGGATCAGTAAACAGAAAAGGAGGAGAAGAAATTCTTTAATTAGCAGAATATGTAATTAAACCTGAGTCCTGGTGTTCTTTTGCTATCAAAATATATCTGATATCTACTAGAAAAGTGCATCCTATTCACTTCTATGCTCTGACCTATATTGCATTTATACTGGTGATTTTATTAGTGCAGTCTGACTCTGACAGCAGGATGTGCTGTGAATTGAAACGTTAGAACCCTATTATTATAGAGATCAACATAGGTCCATATGATGGAATTTGCATTCCCTCCTAATTAATTATTTATTCCATGAAATGGAAGAGCAGTAGGGTTATGCTTACATTCTAGAAGGTAAGCAGACTGTCCCAAGTAATTATAGATCTATTATAGATCTATAGTCGGGCATCAATCCATGCCAATACAGTGGAAAGTTATTAAGATTTTTTTTAAAAAATAATTAAATAATGGAAAGAAAATGAACACCAGTTAAAGCAGATTTACAGAAAATCAGTCTAGTCAGTCTGATTGACATTTATATGTTTACTAGAGACACAATATATACAGGTTCTTACAAGGCAGTTGAATTGGGCCTAACAAAAAAGACCCTAATTCAAGAATGAACCTTAACACGGCACATGCTGCCCTGGTTGAAGAACTTGGAACACAAAAAAGTAGTTGTTAATAGGGAGTCATCATGAATGGAGTTTATTTTGCACAGGAATTGACACTAATGTTGTCAGCAGGCTAGTGAAAGGCTAATGCTATTCAGTATTTTCCCCGTTACTGTAATAAATAAATGGTACTAAATATATTTGGTAATACAAAAATAGGAGATGTAGTAAATACTCAATGAATCCAGGGCAGTGTTAGAGGACCACTTGGACTAGTTGATGGAGTTATGCCCATTCAAAGAATATTATATTTTAACACTGCCAAAAGCAGCATATTTAGGGGCAGAAACCATACTGTCTGTTCATCTATAGGAAGAGGAGTTACTTCCTGGAAACAGTGATTCTGAAAAGATTCCAGGATCACAGTGCACAAATGTCCAACGTGGGTTCCTACTGCAATGATTTGGCAAAATTAAGTAATTTGAATAAGAAATGGACCACTTGAGAAGTCATTTAAATTTTGGATCTGGAATTGGCACTGGGATCCTGAATAACTATGAGGCTTGCATTTCAAAAAGAATGGTAAGCATTTTGAGTGGATAGAGAGCCACAGAAATAATTGTGGAGAATTACTTCATAGTTTGAAAACTGAAGAGCCCAGTCTGCTTAATTCTTTTTTTTTTTAAGAGAGAGGGAGAGAGAAATTATTCAGAAGTAATTTGATTACAATATATAAATAGTTTTCTGTAGAGAAAATCCAGCATTCTAAAGGCTATTCATTTTAGGGAAGATAGGCATAGTACAACAGCATCCTTTTGTGCTGGAACCTGTATCCAAATAAATTCACATTAGAAATAAAACTCAAATTTTTTTAACAGTGATGGATTAAACTACAGAGGAAGATGGACATTCCCTTAAGATGAAGATTTGAAAGTTTCTCTGAAGAAATATGAAAAACCTCCAAATCAAACCAGGACTGGGATTTTTTACATGCATTAGTGAAAAAATAAGTTAGCAGCCTCAGTATGAAATGAAATTTAATAAACTTTGATATGCCAGTGATCCCACTAAAGGATTTTAAAGTCCTTTCTCACCTAAGAATTTATTTTAAAAAAACTACATTTTACTAAAAATGAATCTCAAAAGATTTTTAAGGTTCTAAGTCATGCATTTAGAAAAGGCAAAAACAGAATGCAGGCTTCCTGGGCAAATTTTCTCCAAACTGTTTTATCTGTGCACTGTGAAATAGTCCAATTACATGTTCTTAGATGTTGGAAGTCATGTGGAAAATGGATAATGTGTAAAAGGCAGTGCCTGGTTAGAGCAGTGGAATAATACTACTGAAATATTGTGATCATGCAATCATAAACTTCCTCTAATTAATATACATGAACAAAACTACTGCTGTCATATACAAGCTTGTGAATGCTTGTATCTGCAACATCTGTGACCCTTTAATGGGAACAGTGAGATCGAAGGGGAATGAGAAAGAGGCCAAGGCAGTTAACAGGAAAAGAGTATCCTAGAGGCAGATCTTCCTGAGACAGCTACAGAGTGCTTTAAAAATATTGTGGAAGAAAAATTCCTCTTTTAGGCATTGTTTCTGTTTTCAAAAGAATTGTTTAGACCAATTCTTCATTTCCTTTGTTCTGTTCTAGGTTAACTTGGAAGAAATCTTCAAGGGTATTATGTTTAACTAATTGTCAGATTGATCAGTTACCTTGTTTGTCCAACCAAGGGTTGGCTGAGCAGATCTTGATGGGAGTCTGGTGATGCTGGAATGAAAGGAAAGAGATGAAATTTCTACAAATTTTGTACATGGTTCTCCAGTCTCAGGAATGATTGAAAACTGTGATTGAAGATCTGTGAGAACTCTATACATTTTATTTCACATTTCTGTGGGCTGAAAAGGCAGAGGAAATGTTATAACTCTCTGAATAAAAAGATATTAAGAACTTAATTTTAGTGCATAGGAATGGGTTTTTTCTGATATATGCTGCCTCAGGAGGACCTTAAATGGACTTCTCTCATGGAAAGTAATAGTAAAAAGAAAGCAATACAGAATAAGAAGCAAATATAACAAGCCAGTGAATCCGTGTTTTCTTCTATTTAGAGACTATAAACTTACATTTTACAAAGTATACATTTTCACTGCATAAAACTTAGGTGTTCATTTCCCTCTGTAACCTCTTTCTTCTCATCCTCCTTTCATGAAATAAGGAATGAAATCAATGTAATAGCTTTTTCTTCACACGAAATGGAAAAATTGCAATCTTGGTGCCTCTAGTAGGAAGTAGTGGTGAAATTATACCTTCTTGTGGATGTTTTCCTAATTTTAGTAATACTCTTCTAATCTGACTGAGCCAAATGATGTTCATAGAGTGTCCTTCATACTCTTTTATACTATGTTGACCATTTCTTATATCACATTAACCACAGCACTAATATGAGACATATTTCAGTTGGTTTGGTGACCTATTGTATTTAAATATGAAAAGAGTTTTTTTGAGGTAGAATTGTGGTCTTCATGATTTGAGAATTAGATGGAAAATAAAGACAATTATATTCAATGATATTACAAGGATAGTATACCTAATGGGAATAATGATAAGGTAATAGAAATTACTGTCACCAGTGCGGAAGAACACAGAAGATTTAGAGTTCTTACCTGAGAAAACAGGAAACCTGTATTATGTTCCAGAAAGAGCTGGCACTTGAAATTGCAACTCCACTAGCAAGGATTTTTAATTAATCTTTCAGTTCTGGGATGGTACAATGTGATTGGCATGTATTGTTTGCTTTTTAAAAGAGAGGGGAAAGCTACAGGACTCTTGTTTTGACCACGATGTAGTGCAAGGTCTTAGAAAATGTTTGAAAGGAAGGAACAATCAAGATAATGTAAATAGAGGTAAATAGAAAATGGGATAAAATGTGAGATGGTTTCATCAAAAGGAGATCATGTCAGACAAAGCTCATCTTCCTTTGAAAGCACAAAGGATTTCTTTAAAAAGTGCAGTGCAGTGCACCCGATACATCTGGATCTAAACAAAACATTTCAAACTGCGTTCATGGAAATCATTATTTAAACAGAAGAGGGCAGGATTTGGAATTAAAAACTGTCTAAATACTTAGAGTGAGGTATTTTGAAAGAGAGGTTGTAAAAACATAGAGAATTTATGGTAATTTTCAAAGACTCATCTTGTGACTGATTTTTTTAATATTTCACATTAGTGATCGTAATGCAAAACCCAGTTTGTGCTCATGAAATTTGCAGATAGCAGAGGGTTAGGAGGTATTACTAATATCGAGGAGAATCTGCTATGAGATACTAAGAATGACATGACTGTCAGCAGGAATCATCACAATGAGAACAGAATTCAATACTGCAAAGTCATGCATTTAGGGACCTTCACTGTGAGCTGGAGGCTCATTGGGCTGCATAGATGCAGGAAGTTAGACCTCTGTGTTTATTAAGATAAATGCACTAATGGTATTTTTCAGCCATGAAGAAGGCTTTGCAAATGTCAAACTCACATTTTCCTGTGGTTATTGGAAAATATTGATACAATTAGGACAAAATACTGTGAGATCTCATCTGGATTACTGATACCAGTCTGACTCTCTGTAGTGGAAAAAAGGTGAATTTAAACTGGAACAAACCCAGAAAAGGTCTCCAAAGACCATTAATGGAATGGTAAAAAAGTCTTGTGAGAGGAGATTAAAAGAACATGGCTTGGTTTGGCTGACCAAGATGAAGTTTCAAAGAGGATATGATTACCTTCTAGAAATACATTTGGGGATAAATAGCAAGTAGAGAGAAGAACAATTAAAGTTGAAAGATAAGATCAGATGGATATGAATTAATCGATAATGCATTTAGACAGAAAGTTAAAAGAAGTTCTCTAGCTACCAGAAAAATGAAGTTCTGGAACTGTCTTCCAGACACGGTAATAGGTGCAAGGAATCTGAATGGCTTACAACGTGAAGCTTGATGAATTAAGGGCAAACTAGGGATGGTCGTGAAGTTGGAAAGTAAAGTTTGTGAAATAAGGCTTTGTGCATTTGGTATTCTGTCATTCTTATAAGAGCACTAAAGGAAGATTTGCTTTTTGTGTATGGCTGTGTCAGGAAGTGTTTGGAGGCACATGTTTTGTTTGCTGTAAAATTAAGTGAAAGACAGTGAGGCCACAAAAGTTGATAATGAGATACAATAACATAGACAAAAGCTAAGTACTGATGCAGTTTCTGTCCTGGGGATACTGGGCATGTCTAGGAAAGCAAAACGACCGTCTGCTCAAGGATATGTTGCAGTATGAGATCCAAGGATTTCTATGGCTGATATGTGCAAGGACAGAGGATGGGGCCCACCTAGACTCACTCATTAGATAAGTTTCTTCATCTCTTGCTGGATCATGAGCTTTTAGTAGTAATTGTTGTATTTAATTGTTGCCTTTAGTTAATATATCACATATATTTCATTTATTGCCTGAAGAAGAGAAGAAAAAATTTCTTGTTTTCTTGTCTCCTTTTTGGCAGTGTAATTTCACTTTTGAAATATTTTTCATTCTCCCATCTTTCTCTGATGAGATTGGGCATGAGATGAGCTTTGATGGGATTTCAGATTTGGTGCACTGATTTAAAGTCAGGAAGAAAATTTTTTTACTGGTCAAGTTGGCAAGAATCTTCTTGGGGGTGCAGGGTGGAGTGGAGTGTGCTTTTCCCCATGATTTATAAAGTGTTTCACTTTAGTGTCATATGAGTTCATCTCACCTAACAAGACCCCATTACAGCGGCCTTGGAGGTGACTTCTGGAAGATGGAAAGTGTGCATGTTCTTGTGCCCACAGTGTCCTTCTCCGTTCTGTATTCCAGGATTGAACTGACATATGACATAATTCAGAAAATACTGTTCTATTGATTTAGTATAAACTCAAGTTCTTTTTGCTTGATTTTATTAAAGGTTGGTAGCACCTTTCTCAAGAACTGAGGTTTCAGTCACAGATTGCAATGAGTTACCAGCTGAGTGACTGCATTCCCTCCAAAGTTTGAACTAGGCTTGACATACTTCATCACTTCCTGAACTGCTGTGTAGGACTGTTATGTGCTTTTCTGCATTTCAATGTTTAGATGCATTTAAATTATGGGACAGATAAATATATAATCCTCATGCTGTCTTGAGCAGTTTCTAAGATACATTGTGCTGAGACATTAACATTTATCATCTTAGATTGTTACTAAATTATTATGACTTTACTACTAAATATGATATAAAGTATAAAGCATATCCTACCTTAAAAGAGGTTGTAATGATGAAACTCCAAACCAGACAAATAGTAAAGAAAAACATTAAGCAAAGTAGTTCACATAGTAATTCAAGAAAAATGAGTACTTTACCTTCAGAAAAGAAAAATGCAGCCCAAATGTCAGGTGTAAAGAAGAATTTAAAAGATATATGAGAGATTGTAATGGGAAAAAAGTATTACCTTCTATCCATTTTTTAGTTTTTATGGAATTCTGAAAGTAACTGAGCTACTTCAGTGGTAGTAAAATATTCAGTCTACTTTTAAAAATCTGAAATATGTTACCACAACATTTCAGATATTTGCATGGAGGTAAATATTGTATCTATAAATGCTGCTGTGAAGGATACTGAATTTACAATCTAAATGCAATTAAACCAATATATTTAGCAGAGATTTTATTTTCAAGTAGCTGCACTAGAGATTGATATTCAGACCAAACTTTTCTTATGGAAGAAATTTGTGAAATTGTAAGTTATTTTTTAAAAAAATCTTAAGAGTAGGTTCCTGAAATTTATTTTAAAGAGATTGAGGTTTTTGGTGGGTTATCAAATTTGGGACATTTTTAGGCTCCTTTGACCTTTCCCAGTATGGCAGATCCATTCCCAGCATTTGTCATTCCAGGACAGAGAAATTGCCCTTATACCATTAAGAAACATGCTGTTATGGGGTATGGTGTAGAAAACCTTTCCCTAAGGTGTCCAGAAGGGATACAGCTTAGTTTGTCTTTCAAGCCTCTCCACTAAAAACTAAAAAAAATAGGCAATCTTCTAAAAGATCACATAGGTGTGGCCAATACAGCTTTTTTAATTAAATCTTTCAAAGGAGGAATTCTCTTATAAAGTAAGACTAGAAAAAGCTGTAGGGAAAACGTGGCAGTCTCCATGGCTCAGAGGTGTTGGTTTTTTTTAGTTTATTCCTCCCTTCCTCGGGAGGAATGTGCTCCTCCCCTCTACCCCTGATTTGCTATTTTACAGCCTCCCCTACTAAGAAGAGAGTTTTCATCTCTTCTTTGTAGTAGTCTAACAGGGCCCAGCTGTTAGTTCAAGCAGCACAAAGGAACTACGTTACTGTTTTCACACAGTGGGAGAATTTAAATGCAGACCAAAACAGGAAGGGCTTTATATGTGTTATCCCTGACACAGAACTGTTAAGTGGGTTCCAGTGGGCAGGAGTTTAGAGTTTGTCAGATGAAGTGAAGGAGAGCGACTCCTGTCATATGAGCAAAGAAAGGAAGAGAAGGTGCTCCAACAGTAAATGGATCTGTTCAGTCAACAACCTTGGATCCTATCTCAAGGACAAAAGCTTCTTGCATCTCCTGACTGGATCATTCACCTATAGCAATGTGCCACTTAACCTTGCCTGGCCAAGATACCATCAGCTGATATCTTTGGAGGTACTTACGAAAGAAATGTGAAATAATCAAGCAGTTACTGATGCCTTATATTTAGGAAGCATTTTCTCTGGACTAAATGAGAGCACGGGAAAATGAGTCCTTTGCGTAAGGGAAGTCAAAGTTCAAAGACAACTTTATGTCACTGAATTTTGGACATTTGTAGAGCCCACCTTGCTGTCATAAAGCCCTCAGAGTCAAGGACCTAGCTTTTGAAACTTCACTTAATAAAAATCATGCTTAAGCAAGAGAACACCTTTGAAGCCATTGCTGATAGTTTAGGTAGCTCTTAAGTTTACCTTCTGACTACAATTTTCTTCCAGGCATTTTGTAGCATGAGCTGTTGGTGTTAAGGTTCCACTCATCTATCACCCATACCTCTGGAAAGAAACTGTTTCTATACCTGTCAGTGCATAGAAATTTGAACATTGCCCTCCTGCAGGTGGTTTTCAGATTGGCTTGTGACCTCCCTTGCAAGTGCACTTATAGCCAGGTATACTCACCTGCAAGTGATCAATTAAAGCCTTTTTTTTCCTGTTTCTTAGCTACAGAAAGAGGGGGAAATGAGTTCTGATAAGGGGAAAAAAGCAGCAAAGCAAAGTCTTTATTTTGTCCACCAGGTGTGTATACTTAAGTTTAGTCATTTTATATAAAGCCTTAAAAGGTTGTACTAAGTGTCCCTTCTATAAAATAAAGTGGAGGAGTAGAGAGAATTACCTAGGTGGCATTGAGTTGCTGATGCCAGATCTTGGTCTTGAGTTTGTTTGTTCATTGGTTTACTTTATCAATTAAAAAAAAAATTGAGATCTGTGGTAAAGAAAAAAAAATAGCATAGAGTGTAGCTTTTATTTGTAATTTTTGGAAAGTGGAAGGTCCAGGATTCTTGTTAGACACAGACTTTACCTAGTTTTGGTTTGTTTAAGGCACTACTTTCTGGTCACCAGCTCATGGAACATTGTGTGAATTGAGGATTGTTGTGGTTGCCTGCATCAAACCTTCTTTAAACAGAAGGCAAACAGAAGGAAGAATTTGTGGGAGAATTAGGCACACCATTTCTTTGGGGAAGAAAGTGTTAATAGGAATCTTAGTTCATATTCTAAACATTAAAGATTCATTAAAGATTTCATTCCTTAAAGATTCATCTAAATGTGGTGGCACACAAATCATCCAGTACTGTCTCCTCATTCAACCATTCATGTAGCTTTTTCAGAGACAATTTAAAAGAAGCCCTAAAGGAGAGATAATAGATATTAAACTGGGTTGGAGAAAAGGGGAAGGAATGCATAGCAATTCCAGTGATAAAATTTGTTCCTTTCCCTGTCTCCTGAGTTCTTCAGTCTAACAACCTTCCGGTCCACAAAGCTAAAAATGTTGCCAAATAGCTGCAGAAAAAATTTCCAGAAAAGGGTGGCATCTGATTTATTTCCTGCATCCTACCCTGTCTTGTTGTGGTTTTGGCTGCATAACTGCAAGTTTAAAGCTGAGAGAAGTGTCATCAGCCCTTAGAGACAGTGTCCAAACAATTGGACATGTTTGGAAGAAAGGTTTATTCTTTGGCTCTCTCAATACTTTGTAGCTGCCAAGTATTGAGTAGTTATGGTCAGACGCACACACTGTGGTTCATGGCTGGCTCTTAATTTCAGAAGTATCTGGAATTGTTCAAGGAAAGCTAAGGAGGTGTCCAAACACTTCCTCAAGGTTCTTTTGATATTTTGTGCTGCTGATGGTCTTTAGACATGGTGGTTTCTCTCAGAAGACATTACTGAGTCATATCTCAGTAATGAGACTGGGCTAGTATAGGAACAGAAATAGATAAGAATTCCTTTTATGTTCATCTGAGAAACTGGATTCACTGAGATCTCTTCAGCTCAAGGCAAGCAAGTTTTGGGAAGAGCTGAAAGATACAGAGTTCACAGCCTCTTTTCAGGACTTGAATCAAACTTGGCTTTTGCAGAAAATCTTTCCAGTTCTGGGAGTGACAGTAGTTAGCAGTTCTCTTTTAGGAACTGGCTACTTGCAAAGACCACAAGAATCTGCCAGACCTAATCAAGGAAGAATGCAGAAAACAACACCCCTCTTGCTACTCTTCCTCTTCTGCCCCCTTCAAAAATAAAGAAATTAAAATTACCCCTGATATCCAAAGTTAAAGACAAAATATAATATATTTATATTTATGAATATGAGTGAGAGATCTAAATCCAGAGAGGAGATGGGTTTTTTTCTCTCCTTAGGATGATTCTTTGTCTTGTCTTTCTCTTGGGTCATTTGGTTTGAAAGGGTCAAAAGAGTGATGATTCTGACCAAAACCAGAAAAAATGTCTTATCCCCTTCTGCTTCTGGTATCTTGTTCATGAAAAAACCCTTGAAGAGTAAAATGTGGCCATAGTGAAAATTTGAATCACAGAAGACATTGCTGGGAGGAAGAGTTTCAATTTCTGTATTCTTTTTTCAAACACACACACACAAAATACAGGATTTGAATCTCAGCAATACTGTGTGCTTTACTAGAGAACAGTAATCCATCTTTTCAACATGCAGGATGAATTTGGGTCTCTAGGCCTTTGAATCATTTCTGTCTATGTCTCCATAAGGCAAGAAAGTACATAAGGTTCTTGGTGGGCTGTGACCATTGCCTTTCAAGTTGCAGTCCTTCAGATCTTCATTAGTCCTTAGGCTATGATTAAATGCTTGGCAATGGTTTTATCTTATCTTAGTTGTTAATGTCTGCAGGTGCATTAGATATCTAGAGAACTTATTAGAGATCATTTTTACAGCAAGGTAGTTCATACCTTCAGGGAAACTTATTACTTAAAGAGTCATCATCAAATTAAGACTTTCTTTTGCCCTGTTTCAAGTTCTTCCCTTGACAGAGGCCACCTGGAATCTCAAAAGGGCTTGAATTTACATGTGTGCTTCTAAAATTTAGGGTAGACAGAAGATCAAGCTATGTCCACAACAGAATACTAGGTTATATTGTTTTGTTAATTATATACTGAAGAATGATATGCACTTTGGGTATGATCTATACCAGAAGAAGAGAGTTTTAAGTACAAAATAAGCATTTGAAGTTCAGACTTGGTGCATTTTCCATCAACACATGAAAGATTTGATCCAATACTGACCAAATATACATTGATGGAGATCTTCTTTTAACCTGCTCCAAAAATCATGGTTGGCTTCCAATCCAAAAAAACAGAGCCATTCTTAAATCACCGAATCATAGAATACCAGGTTGGAAGGGGATTTTGAGGATCATCTGGTCCAACCTTTCTTGGCAAAAGGATGGTCTAGACAACATGGTCCAGCACTCTGTTTAGCTGAATCTAAAACTGTCCAATGCTAGGAAATCCATCACTTTCCTGCGGAGATTATTCCAAAGGTTGATTGTTCTCACTGTGAAAAATTTTCTTCTTGTGTCTTACAAGAATCTCCCCAGGATTAACTTATATCCACTAATCCTCATCTTCTCCATGGAACCTTTTGAAAAGGGAGTCTCCATCTTCTTTGCAGCCGTCCTTTAAATACTGGAACACGGTGATAAGGTCTCCCCTAAGCCTTCTTTTCTCAAAGCTGAACAAACCCTGTTCTCTTAACCTTTCCACATATGGCTGGCTTCCCAGTCCTTTCATCATCTTTGTGGCCCTTCTCTGGACCCTCTCCAGCCTGTTCACAGGTTTTTTTGTATAGCAGGGACCAAAACTAAGCACAGTATTGCAAGTGTGTCCAGACAAGCACTGAGTAGAGTGGGATAATGACTTCTTTAACTCTGCCAGTGATGCCCTTGTTGCCTTGCAACCCAGCATCCTGTTGGCTTTCTATGCTGCAGCAACACACTGTCCACTCAGATGGAGCTGCTTGTCCACCAGGGTCCCCAGGTCCCCTTTGACAGAGCTGGTCTGCAGCCCGGTAGAGCCCAACCTGTGAGGTAACCTTTGTCAAAGTATACTCGATCCCTTCTTTCAGATCACTTATGGAGATATAAAACAGGCTTGGGCCTGATATTGATCTCTGAGGAACCCCACTTGTGGCAGGTTACTGATTTCAACAGGAGCTATTTATCACCACCCTCTAGGTGCTGCATGTCAGCCAGTTCCCCACCCACCACACAGATCTCATCAGTTTCTCTAGTAGAGGGCTTTGGGAAACCCTATCAAAACCCTTGGAGAAATCCAGGTAGACAATATCCACCACTCACCCCACATCAACCGAGCAGGTTACTTTGTTGCTGAGGGTGATCATGTTTGTCAGGAATGACTTGCCCTTGGTGAATCCATGCTGGCTTTTTCCAATCATGTTTCATCCGATTTTGATAGCCCCAGGAGAATTTGTTTCACAACTTTGCCAGGGACTGAAGTAAGACTGATGGGCCTAAAATTTCCTGGATCCTCCTTTAAACCCTTCTTGTAGATGAGGGTGACAATAGCCTTCTTGCAGTCTTCTGGGATGTTCCCCAGTCTCCAGGACTTCTCAAAGATTATGGAGAACAGCCCCACTACAATGTCAGCCAGCTCTCTTACCCTTGGGTGGATATTGTCAAGGTCCATCAATTTCTAGGGGTCAAGCTCCTGTAATAGTTAATGTACCAACTCTTCCTTCAGTGATGGTAAGTTTGTGTTTGCATCAACCTGGATTTTTGTTCCCAAGGCCTGGGCCCCAACAGTGATGGTAAAGACAGAGGTGAAGAAAGTGTTGGCAACCTCTTCCTTTTTAGTGTTGTTGGTGACTAATTCATCTCTCCTATTTAGCAGCGGGCCAATATTTTTTTTCCTTTTTACCTGTTTACATACCTGAAGAAGCCTTTCTTGTGGTTTTTGACATTTCTGAGAAATTTCAATTTGAGCTGAGATTTTGCTTTTCTAATTGCATCTCTGCACACCTTGGAAATGCCCTTGTAGTTCTCAATGGGTATTTGCCTGCTTTTCCATCTCTGTTGTGCTTCTTTTTTTGGTTTTGAGCAGACTCAGAAGCTCTCAGTTAAGCCAAGGGGGCTATTGCTCTGTCTACTTCCCTTACCTTTAAAAGGTAATGAAAGGTTTTTGAACTTCCATGTTTCTCAGGAGAAAAATGCTAACACAGAGAAAACTTGGCAATAAGTACACTGTGATCTACCATTTGCTTTTACCAGCTCCCTTTTCTGGCAGCCAGGCTATAATGCTCCTTTGTGCACCAGGCAGATCTTATAGCATCAGTTTTATGGTGAAATGTGCTCATTCTCATGGAGTTTTTTCCCTTTAAAGAAAAAATATTGAGGACATCCAATACTAGGCTTTAGGAATAAAGCAGCATCAAATTAGGCTTATCCAGGCAGCATCTCTGGTTCCAGGGCAGTCTACTTGCCAGATTCACACTCAGAAGAGTCCCTAGAAATTGTGACATCCACAGCATCTTCTAAGCAGAGGTGGCAGGAGGTTTCTATCCTAGCTCTGGTTTGTCAACAGCTCATCAAAAGAGATGTATGTCTTCTGGATCTGTGGTAAACACACACATTAACAGAGCTCTTCCATGTTTCTTCCTGGAAGAAAAAAAAAGTCATCTCCTTTTCCTTCAACAGAATAGTTGATTCCTGTTGCTTCTACTTGCAAATCAGAGAACCTACAGCTTATTTCCAGAAGCAAGAGACAGACACAACTGAAACAGAATGTAAATAACCAAGATCTCTCACTCCTTCTTAGGTTCTGAATGACAAAGCAAACTCAGTCTTCAATAAGCAAGTAATACAGTATGTGCCTCACCTCTCCCTGTTTGCATTCTCCACTCATCCCAACTGTCAGCCTTAACTTCACCTAGTCTGAGCTTCTTTGCACAGAAATCACACAGGAAACTCCTCACTGCCCAACATTTTCAATTTTCCCATTGGATCTCTGTTGGTTCAGAGTAGGAAGGGATACTATAGGGCAGAGGAGTTAAACCTTCACTGATCATTAATCTCACAGGCAAAGCTTCAGACTAAGCTATTAAGGTTACTAAAATCAAAGATATGAGGTAATACTTTTATGAATTAGATGTAGATGAAAAGGCAGAACTGTTAGATTTTCCACAAGACAAAAGGTTAATAGTGAGGTGCCACAAGGTACAATACTAAGTACTCCTATTGCATGTAATAAATGGAGCAGTTACTTATAAAAGGGGGAGTGAACAATGAGATGGCAGATATTCCAGATTACATGAAAGCATATCAGTAGCTGGAATTCAGATCCATACCCAGCTCTCCTAAGAAATCCCCCTGATCCACTGCATCTTTTATCACAGCAGATTCTTTCAGTCCTTTTCACTGTATTCATCAATGTAACTTGCACAATACAATATCCCAGCAACCTTATGCTTTCCATTCTGCTGAGTGAGGTTTATAGCTTTTCATTTTTGTGGGCTGACTTGAAAGATTGAATCCATGTCCCAGCCTGCAGACTGGAAGCACTTACTTAGTATGCAGGGCAGGTACTAAGGGAGGCTGTCTCTATGCGACGGCTCTCAAACCACTTCTCTGATTATTATGGCTCATAGAAAAGAGAGTGCAAGGAAATGGAAAAAAGTGAAAGAAAAAAAATTTACTGCCTTTTCAAATTCAAAAAAATGGTATAAAGTATCTGCCTCTCTATTAGTCATTACTCCAGTTAATTTAAAAGCAAGTATCTGTTAAAGATGGTCACAAGGGAAGAAGCCAAACCTCAAATACAAGTTACTTGTTGAATTTATTATGAACTCTTTTAAGGGAGAGCTTATGACTTCAATATGAAAAGCATCATAGCACCAAGTAAAAATCCACATTGCTGCTAATTTTCTTGTTTTCTGCTTGGGCAGATGGCTCCCCATCAAGATAGTAAAGCTAAGCCCATTGTAAATGTCTGCATTTGCACACAGGGAAAAGAACAAGGAAGTTAGGGAAATTTATTATTATGATTTATCTGTTTTGTTTTGGCAATATATGAAACTATGGGTAAGAAGTATTGTCTTTGCCTCTTGTCATTCATTCTGATGCTAGAAAAATATTTCATAGTTAATCAGATACTCTCCCCTTTTTCGAGTTACATATATCCCATGTGGTTGCTTGTTCACGGCTAAAATATTGCCACTTCTGGGTAGGAGTATTGTGACTGTTTAACAATGGATTGTTCTACTACACAATAGTTTTAGGACTGAAAATTACACAAGTAAGATAACTAATTTCTTCTTAAAATGATATTGTAGGGGTCACCTTTTACATGGTAGTTTCCTTACCTTGTGCTAGAGCTCTTGTCCTACTCTCTAAGCCAGTGGTGAGAGCACTTTCCAGTGAAATCTTTGGGGTCTTGAGTTTGGTTTGCTTAAGAAGGTTCTTCCTGGCTGGGAGCCTGCCCTAACAGTTAACAAACTGGTTGAAGTAGGGCAGTGTTTTTCTTCCTGTTGGCTCTCTACCTTTGTGCTGAAAGGTGCACAAGATTTATGGTTCCAGAAGAATGGCAGACAAGAAAGGGCAGGACTTGCTAACCTGGTACTCTGAGTTCTCACCTTGAAGATGGTAGTCCTGAGTTCAACAGGATTTCACAGTTCTCTCCCGTTATGCATCTTTGTGCAGCTCACCACTAGTCCTTTTTGAGTATCTGATTGGGGTATTTAATTTTCTTCTGGTACAGTACAAAAAGCTAAGGTACCTAATCCTTGAGGGTCAGGCAACTAAAATGAGCTGTTTCAATCTGTATCTTTTTCTTTTAAAGCAGTGGGTTATTTTAAAAAGTGCCCATTTTATCAGAAAAGGAGCCCAGGATTTTGATTTTGAAAAATTTACTGGAATAATCAATGAACAGCTAGTCTATTCAATAGTGAGTCAGATGAAAACAACATGGAAGAAGTTATGGAGTTGAACTTCAGATGACCAATTCAAGATCAATTGTATTGTCACGGACAGGAAAACATTTCCAAGCTTCAGGAGGTGTTCATCAATCATGTATAAGCCAGAATTATCAGTTTAATTATTTGCATGCAGACATGTAAAATCAATAATCACCACTGTAAAGCTATAATTCCATCATGGAGAAGTGACACCACGAATGGTGGAAATGAAGCCCAAGTCACTACATGTCAGAGCTGAAATTTCCTGTGTTTAAGCTGCTGTGTGTGTAGTGTGTATATAACCTAGCATCTGCACTTTTTTTCTATTGTGAATGTACAGTTTATTTCACAGTCCAGCTTCTGTTTGGGAATGAAGCTGATCGTTTGCATAGCACAATCATTGTAATTTATTACTAATTTTGATGGGACTATAACACTTGTCACCTGACACTAAGGGCACAGACATTCTTTTAGGGACTCTTGGCAGAGTGATGACAGCACTAAGTTGTAGTTACAATTAAAACTTTTCTTAACAGGATATTATGACTAGTATAGCAGAGAATTCATTATTAGAATTGCACAGGATTTCTACAAGCAGAATCAATGTAGTACAATTTATAAGTAGCTTAACACAGAATTTATAATACAACTTATGATTTCTGATCACCTGGTCCCTAATTTAACTTATGGTTTCTAATAACCTAGACCCTCTGCACATCAGATCAGATCTTAATACACATTTTGCTGTATGAATACAACCATCATAATCTAGACTCAAAAATTGTATAAAGGATCCATCTCACTTCCTCAATCCTCAGAGGAAGCAAATGATGGTGGAGGCGTCCTTGGTCATGGGGAGGTCACAGGTCTCACTGTCCATCAGCAGTTCTGGTTCAAGTTCCCCACTTAGGACCTGTAACTGCTTGATTTTGTAGAGAGTGCTCTGTGTGCTATTAGGTTTCCCTGTGCTGTGATAAGATCATCAACAGGGCCTGGTTGGCCGGGTGTCTGGGACCTTCCAGGCCAGTAAGGAAGGAAGTAATCAGCCTGGTGCCCAGGAATCTCGACGCTGGCAGGGAGGGGAAGAAGAAATCTGTTTGTTTTGTATACTTTGTTCACAGAAGGGCCTTATAATAGGGGGAAGGGAACTCATACATGACTCAACTCTGTCACAGAGAATGACTTTGCCTTATAAAATGGTGCTAGTTGTGCCAACCATATTATCAGGAGTCTTGAGCAGAGCGTACCAGTCTAACATTTCTGGAAACTTGAAGTAGTTTTCTGTCTCTTTGAGATAAACACAGACAAGGAAAAGGCCTAAATTCACTCATCCTGAAGGACCTTTGATGAAGAGAAGATTGGTATCACTCATGAAACTAGGTTTTATTTTTCAAAATATTTACACAGTATGTGAATGGCTGATAAAACATCAATATAATTGTCCTTATTTTTAGGCTGCAGTCCTCTTCAGCACAACAATTAAGTATGCATCCTCTGCTAAGTACAAGGAAAATAATGCACTTCATTTCCTGGGACCTGATTGTATCCACAGTTTTAACCATGTTGTTCATCTTGTGCTCTATGTGAACAAGAAGAAAAGAATTAATTAAGATTTCATGGCGGTGTGAATTTTAGCATTTTAAATTTTGAAGTGTTTGACTTTGCAGACATAATATTCTTTTAATATAATATCTTTATGTGTAATTTCCTGTGTTAATTCCATCATGTGGAACCACATTAAGTCTCATATGGATCATTAATAGAGCTGGAACTTAGATAAGCTTGTGCAGACCTCTACCATTTGAGCTAACTGACCTTAACACCAGGCAGCTATCCTTTTTGAGAATCAGGCTCTAAAGGCAAAATGAGACAAGCACATTGCAACGGGATATCATGGCTATTTTCTGACAATTGAAGAATGATGGGACTCAGGAAGTCATGTCCTGGTAGTGTATATACCTAATGCCTACAGCCCCTCTGCTCTAATTCTCTTAAGTCTGTCCCCTGTTTCTGGAAAAGGAACTCCCTGTCAGCCCAGCTTTTAGTAGGATGTGCTTAGTATGATTGAAATTATCAACAAATATACATACTAACCTTCAATATATACTGAGTGTACACAGCTAACCATTGTAGACATTATTATGTCAGGTTGTTTTCCACCTTCCCAGCACAAATTATGTAGGGAACATAGAAAAGTTTCTTTCTAGCAGAGCTACTCTGGCATTTGTTCTGTCATTCTGAAGCATCAAGGTACCCAACCTCCTGAAAAAAACTGTAAGAATTTTTTCGCATTGACAAAACAATACCATTTTCTGTAAGTTATTAATCAGAAAAGACAGACACATCTATGCTGACATTGTAAAATGTATCAGCCTGAAGCAAACGACACAGAAAATTTAAATTCAAATTATTAAAGTTTGACAGCTACAAGCAACTAAACCAAGGCCTTATAACATCAAGCGTTACATAACTAACACTCCATTTTACCAGCTCTTGACAAATGCAAAATTTTATCAGTAAGATCTGAGAACTTAATAGGGAGGATACATGTAGATAGTTACAAGGGACTCAGAAAGCGCAACTGATTAGAACAGATCAGTTCTGTTCTGACACAGATCTGACACAGATCTGACACAGATCAGCTTTGTTTCACTGCCAATATTTAGGGAAATCAATAAAAAATCTAAATAGACTAATTGTTGAAAAATAGTATTTTAAAGAGCTTTTGAATTCAGTATAATAGATTTTGTTAGCAAGGACATTCAAAACACAAAAATTTATCTTGATCATCTCCTTTCAGCATTTTTAGTCACTACAAACTGTGACAGTTTTGAAGAACTTTGTATGAAACACAGTCTCATAACAAAACAATTTACTTATTTTAGTGTTGGCTGGGAAAAAACCCACATATGCCAAATATAAAATTGAATCAGTTTATCTTGCAATTTCTATCAGTTTCTGTCTTCTGTAGTTAACTAGCTTTTATGTAGTGCTGTTGATCATTAAGTGTTTTATTGTCAATTTATTCAAAGACACTAAAATAACTGAATTTTAAAAATAGATATAGTGGCAGCTCCTTTATACTGTAAAAAGCTAATTGGAATCTCTGTTGCACTACACAGTTATTATCCTTATTAGTTGGGGTTTTCAAAAGTTCTAAATTTTTAACAAAATACTAACTTGTGTTCTGTCTTAGATCAGAAGTTCTAATTTAATATAGTTAGCATATATTCCCACTAATTAGATATATAATTGATTTTCCAATTGTATCAACACTGGACTATTTCAATCAGAAATTGATGATCTGCCAGTTAATGTGATGGTCATTCGAGGAGGAAAATCTGGACATTTACTGATACTTTTGAGAAGTTCTGGGCTTAACTGAAGGCATTCAGGCAAGAGCAGTTTACCTGACTACACTAGAAGTAGACATGCCCTGTTCTATTTTGTTTGTATCAGTATACCATCCCTCCTCCATCTTTATAAAATACAAGCTTAATTTATGTCGAGTTTTTCTCCTAAAGGGGGAACTAAATAGGTCTTTGGGCAGGAAAAACTTGCTTTTGTTTATAGGCAAACAGTACAGATTCAACCTGTGCTAGACATTATCAAGTTTCAGGTCTCCAGAAAAATCCTGACAAGCATTTTGGCCTTGCTAGTCCAAATGCTTCCCCTCAAACTTGGTGTCTTGCTGGTGGACAGTGAGAAGCAGGAATTGATAGAAGAGATAGCAAAATGTAAAGGTATTTCTGTCCCTTTTCACATGGTAATCATCTCTACACAACCCTCAAACCTTCTGCTATATTCTTATTAGTGCCCAAATCCTCTATTATTTTGTGTGATGAGAATAAATAGCTTATTTCTCAGTTTGAGCTTTTTTGTGAAGTAATGAGCTAGTTGTAAAATGAATAGTGCACTACAATAATGTGCCCTCTTACATTTTGCAGAACTTTTAGGTGCTGGCACTTTCTTTATGTTATGTTCTGCTCACCTTCCTGGGCCTTTTTGTTTGCACTGAAATAAGCATCCTGTGTAGAGGAAGAAACTCGCTACAGTGCCAGAGGAGCAGTCTATTGACAGGAGAGAAGCTTTTCTAGCAGAGTAGGATGGAGCTCCTACCAAATGCACATAGCTCAGCGATGGGAAAATCACACTAACAAGCCTTTGGCTTCCTTTTAGGGGCTAAAGCCCGTGGACATTCCTCAGGAGTAAAACATCAGTCATGAGGGGCTAAAGGACTGGGTCACAAGGGAAAATGAGGGGTGAAAAGAGTGGCTAAGAGAAGTTTTGGGGAGAAATGAGCACTGGTAGTGGCCATTTACCCACATTTGCACTTTCTGAGCATGCTTTGAGTTCTGTTGCAAAATAAACTGATGGTTTCTCAGACTTGTCTCCCCATCAAGAAGCTTGACTCACTGCCTACAGTGGTGCTAGCTTTTGAGATCTTGCCATGTAGGATGCTATTTGCAGGATCCATTCTGAATGGAAAGGCTCTCATGGGCCTCAGTATAGAAGTTTTGGAGGACATGGCAGCCTTGATGAGTTGATCAAAAGCTCATTTATCCTCTACCCATCAGGAGTTTAGTATATTTGCCTCTCTGTCTGGTAGGACAGTGTGACCAGGAGAGCACAAGGTAGATAGCACTGATCAAAATGTAATCAATATCATACTGCAGAAAATACAGGAATTTCATGTTCAGTGTGTACAGTATGTCATGATGTCCTTGTATTCTTCCTTGTATTCAGCAAGGTTCTGTAGGTCAGGAAGTGAAATCTCTTCTGGATAACTTTGTCAAAGGCCTTCTGGGCCAAGCACAAGTACCTAATCCCTTGGCCGCTGTCCCTGTGAGCATACTTTCTGAGAAACTGCCTTATGGTCTCAGGGCAACAGTGGTCCACACCGTTTGGGTATGGTGGACCTGAGCATGTATGAGCTGTCCAGCTGATGATTAACTTTTTTATCACTGCAAAGCTGGTTGCTGGAGTCAGGAATGTCCAGGCTTTGTGAGCAGATCACAGTGCTAATGGATTTGAGGATAAAGCCCATCATGCTGCTGGGCAGGCTCCAGTTGTTTGCACAGAGTGACTCCTTATCTAAAGTGGTGGAGTCACTGCTTATCCTCCCTCTGTAGAACGTGAAGTCCTTCTCTTGCATCTCATCTTCTTCTCTCTTCCAGTAATTGCTGGAGAAGAGATCTGTATTTGGTTGGCTACAGAAGTAAGCTGGTGATACATAGCAGATGTGTTCGGTTCTAAACAGAATAGTCTCCCTTTGTCTATGGTGAAGGGGAGGCCTGCAGCCCCAAACTCTAGTCATTGAGAACCATTGTGTCCCATCCCACTATGTTCATTAGTTCTTCAAAGTCTGGTCCCATCCAAACCAACAGCAGCAGCAGCAGAAGTTGCAGTGAGAGGCATCATGTGTATGTGTTAAAATTGCAAAGCAGAAGTTGATGGACAATGCTGGCTGAAGTCCTGTTTGTATATTCACGGGCTATGTGTGAGGCCAGTGAGTCAAAGTGGAACACATGCTGCAGGGATTGGTGCTTCTGGGAGGCAGGACCAGAGGGTAGCTCTTGTGCTGTTGTTCTTACCTGCTCATTCCATATATGCTCATGGAGTGTGGGCACAACTTTCTTCTCAAAAGGTCTTCAGACTGGAATAGTATGTGTAGCCCATGTCACGTGACCCAGGTATACAAAATGACATGCCTAACAAATATGAAAATTAGAATATGTCTTTTCCCAGTGTAGCCACTGGCAATGGAAGCAGAGAAAAATAAATTATAAGTTAAAATAGCCTTAGCATGTTTTATATTTCTACTACTTTTTTCAAGGTAAAAATGTTACAATAAAGACTCATAATTGCAGGTGGTGAGAATATTACTGCATATGTGTGTCTCTGTGTGTTTGCTTGTGAGAGACAAACTCAGTTGTATTCAGCATCTAATTACTCAAATCTTTAATGCCATAATAAGACAGAGCAGTAGGGATTCGTGTGAACTGGGCAAAAAGAAAAACACATGCTAAGGTTTTAGGATGTAATCTTGGCTGACAAAGAATAGGTGACATTCCTTTTTCTGCCTCTGTCCTGTGCTAGAGACTTTATTGCTAGAGACTTTGCTGGCAAAGGGAAGTTTTTTAAAGGAGGTTCTCCTCTATCGTAGCCAAAACTGGTCACCCTTAGTGCATAAAATTGAAAATCACATACATTTGTATGGCAAAAACCCACAAAAGCAAAAATTACAGCAAACCCTAAAGAAAAAGCAGAGATTTTACAAGTCTTAAATGCTTTACATTTAAATAGGAAAAGGAAGGAATTGATGTAGAATGTTGATGAAGCTATTAGAAAAATATCATTAGTTCTTCATTTTTTAAGGTACGCACAAAGGTTCTGTATCCATAATTTTATGGGCCTTTTTATCTTTAAATGCATCTTACTTAGGCCCTTATTCAGCAAAACATTTAAATACAGACATATTCTAACTTCCCAGGATCCAGTTGGGTCATAGAGGAGCCAAATGCTCGCCAAAGACACTATTTATGGAAAGGACTTGGGAAACCATAACTTCCTGCATTGCGTAAACTTCCTGAGTCAAAAGACTGGAAACTGAGACAGGTTTGGCTCATGTTCCTTCAGTATACAAGGTCTGCTAATGCACAGCAATTGGCACAGAAAGACTGACTCAAAGGGAGGCACAGCATGGGGCCATTATAAGTGCATCTCATGTAAGTGCAGGAGCTGGAGGGATGATGGAGTAGCCCTGGAAATAGGATCTGCACGGCTAGGTCTCCTGGCTGGCTGCAGCACAGACACAGCCTGGGACCGACTGGCTGTCATTATCTGAGCAGCAAGTGTTGATTTGGCTGAAAGAAGAGCCATCCATATTCTGGAAAGTTCCCTTCCTACTGTTCCATGAGATCTGTGCAGTTTTGCCAGCAGGAGCTGTGCTGGGCAGACTGAGAAATTCCTCCTCTTTTTCTAAAACTTCTTCTAAACTCCTAGAGTTTAAATATAGTGAGAATTAAAGTAGATTCAAAGTGGACCAACCTAAAAGCTGTCAAATCCCTGTGAAACTGACAACCTGGCAGGCAACTGGCCATAGTTGTAGTTATGGTAGATCCCATGGTATGCTGATGAAAGTCAGGTTATTAATTCTTACTGTCTTTGCCAAAATCCAACATGCGTTATTATTTTCTGCTTCCTTCAAGCTCTTCCCGGCACTTTCAATAACACATTGAAGTTGCTTGCATGATGGAGATGATAAACTGATAGGAAACAATATGACTCAAACGTACCTACTTCTGGGCATGACTTACCCCTCTGAGGTCCTGCACAGTGCTTAAATACAACTGTTGTACGTTTGCTCTAGGAAAGCAGAAGGAGCTGAAGGAGGTTAAAGCTGAAATGTTGTTGCTGAGTCTCCGTGTATGGACATAATATGATACTGCGCAAGCAGAATTTTCTTCTGACTCAGCCTACAGAGTTGATCTAGCTCACAAAATCATGCATTACAACATTTTCAGAAGTACAGCAAAGCCCATTTCTGCATTCTTGGGTGCTTCTGCTAGGTCCAAAGGGCAAATTTGCTTCAGCATAACCCATTGTTTGCTTTGGAATCTCAAAGATTAAAAGTGTCTATAAGTGTCGGTAATTCTCATGGTTATTGTTAAATATTTCCTTTTATTATCTGTATAATAGCAGCTAGAGATTACAAAAAGAAAAAAAAAAAGGTAGGTTCTCAAGTGCACCCTCACTGTTTCCTGTCTGTGAGCACAGGAATGTTCCGTGCGTGAGGAGACTCCAACTCACACATCCCAGGAGAGCAGCCTGACCACCAGACTGCAAGCTGTTTTGAAGGCAGGCACTCTCCACCCTTCCTATTGAAACTGTGCCATTCTGCAGAAAGTAATTTAAGTTCATTGGACCACAGAGAGAGAAGGGGAGTCACAGAGAGCAGAGAAAGCGTAAGAGAAAGCATGACTGTACTGGTTAAGACACCCGTCTGGCAGAGAGAAGCTTAGATTCCCTTCCCAGCTTTCAGGACTGTTGCTTAAATATTTTATATAAATAGTCACTGGATAAAATGCAGAAACAGATGTTTTGCACACAATACTCAGAGGTGCCTAATTTTTCCCATGCTCTATATAGGAAATCTGAACACAGAAGAAGAGGTTCTGAACTCTCCTCTAGGAAGCCAGTACTTTTCACTTTGGCACTGCAGGGTTGAAGTTCTGGGTAACTAATTCCCATATTGGACCTGATTTTCGGGCTGTCACCTCGAGTCTATTTCAGAGATCCACTTTCGCCATCATATTTCCCTTCCCAGTGTATTCAGCACTGGTGGGGTTTTTTTATTCCTTCTTACAAGTGCTCCATTATTCCCTTGGCTCTTCCAGATAGCTTTACAATTAAAAGTTTCAAAAATCAGTCAGACTTTAACTAGAGTACATTTTTCGTTTTGACCTGCTAGAGGATGTAGCTATTTTCCCATTGCAGAATCTTGACTATGCCTATTTTCAGGTAACAAGGTAGATTGGAGTTGTTTTTCTAATAAAAAATGTTTGATACAGTTTTATGAATTTTCCCAAAAGACTGCCTGGGTTGGAATAAACACACACCTTCCAGATGAAGTTTTGGATTATATTTGAAGAAAAGCTAACTTTGGAAAATGTTTGAGGAAAATCATAGAAATCTTTCCCCCCCCCTCCCTTTTTTTTTTTTTTAACCAGAACATTTTCAATATGATTGACTTTTTGTGAGTTCAGTTTCTGACCTAAACTTCTATAGTTTTGTAGTGATTTTCTTAAACCTGACTGGTTCAGCATTCTGATAGGGAGCACTAGGAAGGAATGTATGTGCAGTTCTTATGACCAGGGGCATCTCACTTGTGTGAAGGACATTGGTAAGTGGGCTGTGGTGGTGACACGTGAGTTGCAGAACAGAAGCGAGGGCCAGAAGGGGTGGACTGATTTTCAAATACAGTGTCTTATTTAAGAAATGAGGGTTTATTTCTGACAAATTGAGGAATGGGTGAAGTTTGTAAAAAAGTATTTATAATTTGGATTGTGAGTCAGTAGTGTTGGATTGTATGCTTAGAGGTCAGCCTCTCTCAAATCTCTAAATACCTTGACAGTGCTGGTTTTTAACAGAGGAAAACTAGTGTGGGCTAGTGTTGTGAGTTACCAGGTTTGTTGGTTTCACCTGCTTTTTGGTGAACAGCTATGTGTGTCTGACACCTTTCAGACAAGAAGGTTTCTAGGTGTGATTAGTACATGAGAACAGGCAACAAGAGCAAATGTTTCAACTTACAGGTATGTTTAATGGGGAATTTCAAGACAACACCCAAACATTTGGACCTAGTTTTCTCAGGGAACTTTGGGAAAGAGCATTCAGTGCCCTTCCGAATCACCATGCCCTGATTCAGCAACCTGAATGTGTGCTGCCAGCCTAGAGCAGGGTTGCTCTGCTGGCCCAGCGCTGTGAGGCGTCTCATCACACTCTTTGCGTGAATGGTTCTAATGGTGGTGACAGATGTTTCATCAAATAGTAGAAACTCACCTTGGGCTGGTGTTTCAGGGAGCATTTTTGACGTGGTGAGAAGAGCTATTAGCACAGGAAGAATTGGCCATAGAAGAGTTTCCTGTAGTGCCAGAGCAGTCTCTCTTTTGGCCAGGCTGCGGCATCTCATCTGATCTCTGGGCTTGCCAAGACAGAGAGGAAAGAATTTGTCTTCAGTGGTTCAGAAATTACACAGGTGCCAGTATGTCCTTTCCAGTCCCTGTTCTGGAAGCAACTCCTCCATCTCCAGTTACATATGAGCACTGTAACATGCTTTATTACTTTCCCAAGCTGCAGCTTATTTCCCAGGTTCATTTGTATCATTTTCCTGGATTGAACCTGGTTCCAAACATAATAGTATGCTGGCTTTAGCCCCATTCAGCTTGAGAAGAAATTATAGGCATGGGCAGTGGAAGAGGACACGGCCTTGTTTTGGTTACAGAATCTAGGCAAACAACTAGGTAGTTTTTTGAACATTTGTACAATAAATAGTATTACTAGGGAAAGGTAACTCACAACAGATGTAGTTCCAGAGGTCTGAAATCCTGTCAGAGTGAAGGAAAGAAAGGAGAGATACGTTTCCAGGTGCATTTCAAAGCCTCCATTATCACACATGGATGGTGAAATTTTAATTGGAGATTTGAAGGTGCCTGGGGTCAGGAATAAATTGCACTCAGAATACTTTTATTTTCCACTACAGGGATGCAAGAGAAGCATTATTTACAGCTGTACTAGGTAGACAGAGTTTTATGTTATTTCATCTCAAAACAAAAGCCAAATCATGATCTGAAGAAACACAGCTGAAGGAGGAGACAGTAGCTGTTTCACTGCACAGTAGTTTAACACCATAGGACAGATACCAAAAACTTCTTCTTAACGTGCATAAACATAAGCAGTTTAAGAAGAGAATATCATTAACTAGCTTTGCATTTTAGAGATATACTAAATTTAATACTTCCATATTTGTAGAAAATGTCCTGAGAACACTGAAAAGGTCAGATATCCAGTTGGTAAATTTTATTTCTCATTTGACATGTTCCACATACAACAGCACAGGCACAACTTTAAGGTTTTCATTGGAAGTGATGAATTCTAACAAGCCTTTCTGGATTCCAAGTTCGCTTTAGTTTTTTATCAAATAGCTGACCAAAGTTTACACTACTTACCCTGTGAACCATAATAATAACAAATGGGGAAGATGGTAAGGATTTATATAGCTTTACGTTTAATATGGGGAGTTTCTAGAAGAAGTCTGTAAGTAGGGACTGTTGCCCAGCCTCCAAGCTTTGCCCAAGCAGTTCTTGGCAGGCTTTGGAGAGGATGGTGAAAATGCAGCTTTAAGCCATCCTTGCATCATCCTGGGGCTGTCTCCTGCCAGTGTGGTCCCTTGTGTAAACTGCAACACCAGCAGAGCTACTGAATTTTGCACTGGCTACCACTGGATCCAAGAAACTAGTCTGGCAACTGGGCATCCATGAGAAATAGGCTCGGCTCAGCCATTTCTAAACTGTATACCTTTCACAAGGAATCAGGAAAGGAAGAGCCATTGCATCCCTACAGCAGCTGCAAACCAGCTGAGGCTTTGTCATATCTGCACTGGCTGATGCGCAAGTAGCTGGCTGAGCTGCCTTGCAGACTCCATTGCATTGATAATGTGGCAAAAGAGCAGCTTTCGCTGTCTGGAGGATCTGGCCTGTATGTCTGTGTGTGCATAGGCAGATGTGCATGATGTCAGTTAAAGTCCCCTGCTCCCTGCCAAGGTCACTCTGACTGAAATTTTTCATTTGCTTCAGAATAAAGCTACCTCGAGAATGTAATGAAGGAAATGAGGTCTGAAATTTGTTTCCTAACATCCATGAATTGCAGCACCAAGCTAAGGGGAAAGCACTCAAATCCTTCTCTGCCTTCGTGGGTAGGAGTCTGTTTGTAGCTCCGTAATAATCAGCAGACATCAGTGTCTGCTACAACTGAGTATTTTTGGTATCTAATTGGCACTTAGATACCAATGTGATAGGAGCTTTAGAAATAGCTAAAGCAGATAAATATTGCCTCTTTTCCTGTGTGTATGTCTGTATCGTTTGTGTGAAGCTGTGTATTAATGTGAAAAATTCCCTGTTGATTTTAATGGGATGCATCTCTCTGCAGAGAATTTGATTCATTCAAAGCTGCAGTAATGTATATAAGGGATAATTTTTTTCTTTGTGATGTGAACATCTAGAACAAATTCCCGAAGTATTATTTGTGCAGAAACTGTGAATGCTCCCAGCTTGCAAATGAAGTCAAACCCTTGTTAATGTTTACAGTAAAACAGCTGTTCTCAGCATTTCTCCCTGAGCCTCAGCTCCTTTAGCTCTACCATACTCAGCCTTACATCATAGCAGCTGCAATAATAAGAGGCTGAAAGAGGTCAGAAGCAGCCAGTCCTGCTAAACCACACCTTTGTTTAAAAGAGATTCTGGATTGTAAAATATCTCAATTGCTAAATTTTTCAGCCTGACTGGACTCCAAGCATGGGCTAGGTCTTCAAAGACCTTGCTCACCGAAAGCACATAGGCACTGCCAGCACAGAGTAAGGCAGAACACAGGCTCTTTATACATTTTCCGGAGAAACTTCCTATAGATCCAGACTGGGAAATGTTCCAAGACTTCACAGAACTAAAGATAACAGTAATAAAAAAAAGGACTAGAGCATACTGACTTTTAAAAAAAATGGCTGAGCCTCTTACAATTGCATGGCAAAGCCTCGATAATTTGTGCAGCAAGACTTGCTAATTTATACAAATAAAAGTCAGATCACTACAGATTACTGAATTTTAACAATTAGCAGGTATGTAAACAAACAACATTCTGAGATAAGAAAAAAGCATCAGCACATAGGTTACTATAAAGACTGTAATTTATTTGTAAATATTTATGATTGCTCAAACAATAAAATGCCACTGGATATGTTTTGTAAAAATAATAAGGTGTTAGCAGAATGTAAAATAGACCATTGCCTTTCTCACTCTTGTTTTCAGAAGAGAGAGGCCATCATTTTTCTCCCAAGTATAATATGGTCTATTGAGCTTCTGCAGTGTCTACATTGTAGAAATACACAAATAAATAGGAGTTTAAAGTCAATTTAAGAACATTTTAACACTGGATATCCTACACGTGATTTACTGAAACCTTTTCTTCGGCTGAGTAGCAGTGGGAGATATGTGGGGTTTAGCACATAAGAGAAAATACATTCATTACTGCTTTATTACCCTATATAGGAATTGGATAAAATACCTCATTTTTATTTTACTGAAAATGGAAATTTGAAAACCAAAGTGAGAAGAAAATAAGATTTGTACAGTTGAAAAAAATCCAAATAAATTTATAGGGAAAAGGAGTTATTTTAACAGTATTTTCACAGTCAAAATCAAGTCTGAACATTCCAGTCATGTGCCAAATACTACCTGTGACACCAACAGCAACCTTTGCTAATCTTGTGATTCACAGGATGATGTCACTGATGTTCTAGATTATGGCAACAGGTTGGGGCAGAGGGACTGTCACAGCTGGAATGCTTACTGAGTTTAGCAGATTCCACAGCATGTTGTCATCAAATGGACTTGGTAAGAAATCTCAAATATGCCTTCCAGTACAAGAAAGAGAAAGACAAAGTAAGTAAAAGAGGCCACACAGAAGAATTTGTAGATTTCATTGATTCAGGTCCTTCTAGCTGATACAGATACTTTTAATACAGGGGGATTAGAGATTCTATCGATACATCGGAAATACAGTGTATAGTGGAAATTACTTGGTCTAAGTTGTAATAAATTGGACTATAGTTTCAGTTATGACTAGTAATGGTGGTGAATTACTTGCCCTGAAATAATTCTTTGAGATCCTAATGATTTTGGAGTGCAGTTGTATAAAGCATTGACCGGCACAGTAAAATACATACCCTTTCTTGAAGAGCATAGAGGCTAAATGTACAAGGACTAGGCAAAGGTAATGAGATGTAATACTCAAGCAAATTATTTAAAGTCATCATAGTACATGCAGTAACTCCATGCTTTTATCATGTAATGTCTGTGAAAGAACGACTGCCCCCAAAAAAGCAAGTTTATATACCTTCATGCATATATATTATGTATATATCTATAATATGTATGTATATATTTTTGTATACGTAGTCTGAGTGCTTTTAAAATACACACACATCAATGGCATAAACCTTTTGTAACTATACACCCAAGCTAAGTGTTACTTAGATATGTGCATTTTGCTTTGAGTTTCAGTAGTTCATTCAAAGCATGATCAGTTTGTTTCTTCTGCCATAAGTTGTCACCTGAACCCCTGAATAAAAATATTGCTTCTATTCTGTCATATAGAGAGAATATATTCTAACTCTCTCGCTTTAGGTACAAATGTGCCTGTCACATTTGAAAAGGCAACGGTTAAACACATGTTTCTGCTGTCAGAAATGCAGCAGTTAAACTCTAAATAATATCTATAGGATTAAGATCCAAGTACTTTACAAGAAATCTATATGCAGTTATCTTTCCGCATTTCCTCTCTATCCCCTGTCATAGACTGTGGAAGATAATATAAGAAGAGCTCTGGTATGTATGCTTATCTCATTATCTGCATTTTCAGGTAAGTGAAGCAAACAGTTTCACCTTAGTAGATTTGTAGGAAAATAACACACATTTCTCTATGCTACAGGAATGAAAAAAGTAGGACTGAGCCCAGAATGCAGGCAGAGGGGGAGAGATGAGAGGGGTTTTTAAAAGAGTTTTCTGAATAATCAGGAAATCCAGTGAGACAAACAGAATGTGTAGAAAGCAAGCCAGAATTATCAAATTGCCATGACAACCATAGGCAAGAACCCAGAGAGAATCAGGTAAAGAAATTACAGTAGAATTAGTTAACTTTACTTTTTTTTAATTAAAAAAAAATAATAATAATGCCAAGCAGCCAGGAAAAAATATTTCCTTTGGCCTAGCTCATTACAGTGCAAAGGCTTGTGAAATGCAGCCGTCTGTAATTTTGAAATTACTTTGCAAATATATACAAGTAGCTTTTATCTCATCTTCATATGCAGATTGTTTTAACCAGCAGGATTTGATGTCAGATACAAAACTCAGAATCACAGATGCTTTCATTTGTTTGAAAACATAAAGAGAATTCAGAAAAGGTAAAAGGTATACGGATGTGTGTATACAGACACATATAGTGTGTCTTAAACATTCTCCCTTTTATGTTTTATAAATGATTACTTTCTTCATTCAAACCTTTGATTAACCCAGTCACAACCAAAAGGCTTTAAAACAATGAATACAGTAAAAAAATACGTGACACCAAAGTGAAGTGAAACTAAACTAAGTAAGAGTGGTGTTGTTTATTTAAAAAAGATACAGGTTAACCATCAAGTGATTAACCAGATTATCTGTCGAATTTGGTTTGAAATTCTGTTTATTCAGTTTTAATGCTTCATTTCATGTGATACCATTCACATATATTAGAAAGATACAAGTGTACAATTCTGAAAGGCGGAGACCCATGTTTAGAGAAGGAAGGGGGGTTTTGTTCATGTGGGGAGTGGTTGATTTTTTCTCCGGTTTTGAACAAAGCTCTCAGACTGCTAACATTTGAGTATATAAATAAAATTCTCCCAATGCTTTATCTTTCATGGTTTATGCCACTATCTGAATGCTTATTGCATTTCATATATGCCTGTAAACATTGATAAATGCCCACACTGATCTTTTTAAACACTGCCCTGAAGTTTGCTGCATGGTCAGGGAGAGCAGTGATGCACTCCATTGTTCCCCACTATGATGTCATGCTCAGTCTTTGCCTTGGTAAAACAGAATTCAGTTTACTGGACTGCAGCAAAATTTCTTTAGGGAATGCAAATTTATTGCTGTAGCAGAGATGGAAAGGAATAACATGTAAAAAAAAAGACAACAGGGGAAATGGTATAAATTCTGGCTAAAATATTGGATGCCTATATTTTTCTCTACACCTCTACAGAAGTAGATGTGCACACTTATTTATACACACACTCAAACTGTGCATAGCTCAAGTGTGTGTTTATTTTAATCTTAGGAACTAGGACAAGCTAAGATTCACTCTCAGGGCTTGCACAGTCACTAAGATGGCTCTTAAACATGCAATCTTACATCACACTGTTCATTCTTTATGCTCACATTAACCACATATGGAGTCCACAAAACGGGTCTAATCCTGCTAGCTGTTCAGTGATGTTAATAAGAGCTAAAAGCATCGGGCATGTTACAAGATCCAGTGGTAAATTAATTCATTTCCACCAGCATCTGAAAACTGTATGTGGGGATAGTGAAGGGAAGAAAGGGGATGGCCTTTTAATTATGTTGGGAGATCCTGAGCTCCAAGAGAAATCTGAAGGGACTGAGTGGGGAGAAGGAGGTCTTTCCTCCTGCCTCCCTCCTGGCCTTCAAAATAAAACAACCCTGGGGCCAGTCCTCCCCAAATAGGCACAGTTGGCAGGTATGTGTTAATCTCATTCCTAGCACTTCGGAGGAGCCACAGACAGATGCTCACCCCATCCTTTCAAACTAGTGCTTCCTGTCCTTCAAGAGTTAACCTTCTCTAGAACATTTATTTCACCATCTCAGGGAAAAGAAAAAAAAGAAAAAAAAAAAGAAAGAAAAAAACCCTGCAGAGCTGAGAGGCTGCAGATCACAAGGCCATTCTGATAGCCTCCTGTCCCCATGGCAACAGCAACGGCATTTATCAGTTCCTTATGAGAGCAGGCACAGCAAATCTGCATTGCACATGGCAGCCTTCCAGCCTTTCAAATGAAAGAGCACTTTGAACTGCTGCCAAGTGTGGAAGGAGCAGAGCTGTCAGGACTGCTTAATGCTGGCAGTTTGTACTTGGGAGCCTTTCAGTTCCCAGAATCCTTCAGCCATGGCAGCCTGCCAGGTACTTAGCGGAAGCTCAAAACTAACCCCCCAACCATTCACTGCAGTGCACTCAAAATTTTCCACATGTACCATGTCACAAGTGCAGACTGTACAATGAAAGCAAACGCCTTCTGCTTGGGATTCTAATTTTATTAATAATCTAGGGAAAAGCAATTGGAGATTAGCTGGCTGACAGTATAGCCACTGTTTATAACTCAGGGTGTGTATGTCAAATGAGTATTTCATTCCTTAGAAATAGAATCAGCTTGGACAACAGGGGCTGCACAGCCCTAAATCTACATGCAGTACCTGAGTGTAGGGAGATCAGTGTTAGCAGAAGGCAGAGTGTGGTTATTTACAGTGGAGTATTTTTTAGCAATCATTACCAAATGTGTAGCAGTGAGATGTAAAATAGAAAACTAAGACAGTATTGCTGGCTGATAAATGTTTTCTACCCCTACCCTCTGCATTTTGCTGACATTGTGAGAATCTCAGAAACTGGCTGATGAATGTAGCAGAGGTACATGGCTCTTGGTGGGTTTCCTTTCAATGGAGAGTTTTCATGTGAACTTTTTATTGTTTTGCATTACCCAAAGCACAAGGGCTTCTACTGGCAGAGGAAGCAAATTGGCACAGTTCTGCTTTTTTTTTTTTAATCTGCACTGAGATCAAGGGCAAGGGCTTCATTTTCCAGCACTAGTCGTAAGCCTTTAGCACAAATAGAATGAAAATTGTCTGTCGCTCAGGCAGTTGGACAGGGTTCAGGAAAACTATGTCTGGCACTAATTCCAAAGGGAAGGTTTGGTTCAATCCAGCATCATTAATTTCAGTAAACTGTTTTCACTAGTCTATATTCCACTGTTCAGGAGCTGTTTATTATCCTTTACTAAATAATGTCTTTTGGAGAACAGAGTAATGAACAATACCTGGTATTACTTACATACATACGTATACTCTCACACGTATATATATAGAAATAGCTATGGTGTACATGGATGTACTCTCATTTTTTTACTTTCCTGTTTTTCTGAGCAATTGCTTGTTTCTTACCTTGTCTTGCCATTACAAAAACATTTATAATGCCAAATACAAAACAGTAAAAATAGCCCAGCAGGCAAAAAAGAGAGGAAGAGAGAGAGATGAAAAAAACCCTGCAGCAAAGACAATCTCCACAAATTCGCGAGTTTCACCACAAAACAAGGAAATTGTAGTGCCTCTTTTTCAGCTTGCAGCTATCTTTGGCTGCTGCTTGAAGATTTGACTTAATTCACCCAGGCAGTAGTGTCTAAAAGTAATACACCAAGACAGACAATTTTGGCACTTAGTCTCTGTTAGGAATTTTACCAACAGTCTTTGTAAAGAAAGTAAATAATCTTTTTTTCCTTTTGGTTTGTCCCCATAGCTCATCTTGATATGTGCTAATAAAAGAAACTGACCTCCCCCTTCTATTCTCATCATTATCCTCTGTCTGTATCATCCTTCTTCCAATAACAATGTTAATCAGCATTTGTAACATGGTTTTGGAGAAAAAGTGCTTTTGGTCTTTTCAGATGGCCTAGTTACAGAAGAAAAGGAGGTTATGCTGTGTCTAATAACTTAAGAAAGTGTCAGGGCTTTTTTCTTCTTCCCTTCCCTTCCCTTTCCTTTTCTTTTCCTTTTCTTTTCCTTTTCTTTTCCTTTCTTTCTTTCTCTATCCCCTTTTTCTACCTCCCTCATATTTTGGAAAACACAGCAAAGTTTTGTTCAGTTCTCAAGTGTTATTAATCACTGGTGGAGGCCAAAAGCAGGGATATTTTTCTTGGCAGCACGTTTTGATAAACAATCTGTGTATGGGGTGAAGGGAGGGAGGAGCCTGTCTTGCTGGTAACTAAGCTAATGTTTGGCAAATTCTTAACTGTCACGAAAGTGCAAGTGGCTCTCAGTGGGAATAGCCTTAAAAAATGTACCAATTCAGTTGATTCATTGTTGTTGATTGTTTACTACATCCACAGGATGTAAGATGAAAACAGTCCAGGGATAAAGTAAAAATAACAACAGCAGAGGACCAAGTCTCTACATCTTCCAGCCTAAAACATGCTGCCCAGTCTCTAGTCCCTTGTGGAATGAGCAGAATTAATTATAAGTGGTTTATTTTGCACTGTAAGATCTGGCAAAGGTTAATGTGCGAAAATCTAGGCTCCCAGGCAGGTTTTCAAACCATAAAGACAGCTGTAGGGAAATTGGTGTGGTGTGGGTCTCAAAGAGGGACCCCTCACTGCTTTCTGGGGCAGAAACAGGAGGCTGGTGTGTCAGGGGGACAGCAGAGCTGCCCTTGGCTCCATGTTCCAGCACTGAGGTGGAAAAGGAACCGGTAAAAGCAGAGGAAATGACAGGCTGCATCCATTAAGAAATGTGTCTGCCCAGGAAGGAAGGAAGGATAGAGTTCCTAGGTGGGAAAGCAATAAGCTATGTATGTCAGCAAGGCTCACTACCTGAAGAATGGTAGGAAAAAAGCAGAATTATAATGAGATGAGAACTGAAATGATAAACAGAAACACGTAATTACACTCCTATCCTTTGTAACTGAGTGTTTTGACACTTCCTGGCAGCTCCTAGTAGAAGACAATGTTGTTTAACTTTTAATTTGACAAAATTATGCAACTTCTTCCTGAAGTGTTTGTGTTTTGATTTGCTGAACACACTCCCTTTACCACCGAGTGCTCTGTTCACTGCTAATCTCTGCATTGTTTTGAAGCCAGCCATTTGATTGTGATGGATTTTATTTTATTTGCTATTCTGAGGTAAATCCATGTAAATCACACTCTCGAGAGTGTGCTTCCCTTCTCGTTCTTCTACTTTTTTCCAGCTGTAGTCGCTGTTTTGACCAGTAAGGAAAGAGCCATTTCTGTACGTGAATGCCTGCAGAAGAAGCAGCTGCTGTGACTTCTTTAGTGATCAGTGCCAAAACTTTGTACAGCGAGCAGGAAAGAGTTAAATGTATTCCCAGCCTTCGAGCATTTAGTCAGATCAGACCATTCATTCCCAAACTGCTGAGATCATGCGCCCCTAACTATTACTGCTTGCAAACTTTGGGGCTGTCCTATATTCTGCATAATTAACACTAGAGTGCTGATCAATAATCTAGCAGTACTCCCCTCTCATCCAGATCAACAGTAACCCCCGTGTCCTGGGAATGGCACGGAGTAGAGCCTGAGGTGCAGCCAGGCACCCGGATTTTGTCCTTCATGGTGTGTTGCATCCTCTGCTTCCCGTACCTGCTGGAGGCGCTAGGAGAGGTGCTGGCCAGCTCCTGCATGCTATCATTTGTATGATCATTTTGATTCCTTCATTTCAATCAAAGCTTCACCTGCTATTTTAATATTACACAGCTTTGTATGTGCACAAGTGTACTTCCAAATAAAGACAGTAACAGGAATAAAGAGAAAGGGATTACAGGATGGCAGTATTTATCCTAGGATTGAAAGGAAGAAGTTAGTAGATTTAACTTCTGATTGTAAAAATTGTATTCCTTGTCCCTTGGGACTACTGGGAGGTTGTAAACTTTGGGCAATCTCCGCAGTATTCCTAATGCTGCATCCACAGTGCTGACTTGCGTTCCTGCACAAAAAGCAGTAGTTGGGTAGCAATTGTTCACAGCTGTGGCTCCATTACTCTTTGTGCTACCCTCCATATCATTAAACAAAGCTCCTGTTTTGGGGGTTCTTACGCTATTTTTTGTTTGCTCCCTTCTTTCTTTCAGTTAGTCAGATTAGACACCTGAATGGCTTCATTGTTTGGGCTTCCTCTTTGCCTCCTCCGAACGTAATATTAATTCCTGCATTATTTCAGAGCTAAATAAACACCAGTCGTGTTCAGTATAAATCCAGCAAGACCAATCTGGATCGTTCCTGCTCCGCCACTCGCATGGCAAAGAGGAAAGGCAGGAGGTGAGCAGGAAAGCGTGCTGCTACCCTTGGAGGAACAGAGCTGCCATAGATGGGAGCTTTGTTGCATTGCCACCGTTCAATCTATTTTTCCCTAGCAGATTAGATTGATACTGACAACTCGTTCCCTGTGAAGGTGCCAAGATGTGGCATTTATTTACATTTACATCGCAGTTCTCTTCATCAATCAGCTTTGCAGAGATCACTGCTGTTGCTGGACATATTGTTGCTATGCTGACACTTCATCCTTAAGTGCCGCTTGCATAATGGTACAGTACGTGCCCATGACCAAAGTTTAAATCAAAGTTTAATCATTACGGAAAGACAAACATATTTCCGAGACTGTGTATCCTGCAAGAGTAAGGGCAGTTTGATCGGGTCACAGATGTTAATCTCTCCTCTTTTTCAATTCACAAACTATAAAGGGAGTTGACAGCACCTGTAAATGGTTTTCTGAGGCTAGATTATATCTAAGGTGATTATTATTTACACCCACTGTAAAGACTGCTCTTGTGAGCCAAGAAGTCTGTTCTTGTGAGGTGTTACCAAAAAAGGGCTTTCTTGCAGGAGGATTCTGTGGAGACGGGGTGAGGGGCGGTTCAAGCACACACGGAGTGCCTTGTCATGTGTTGGGTTTGTGTAACCCGGGGACTGAAACAGTTGGGTTATGCTGCAGTTCTGCATTCCCAGACACCCGGGATGAAGGGGAAGCTTCAGTTCTGTCAATCTGAGTTTTTTAAGCAGGGGCTGACCTTCTCTCACAGCCCAGTTCTGCTCCCTATGAAGATCAACATGGGACAGTAAACGGATAGGAAAGGAGTTGACTTTCCAGTATGAATCAGAGGGAACACATGCTTGTTTAGTCAAGCAAAGACATATTAAGGTAGAAATCCTGCAGCCATCACTAAATCACTGTGGCTGGAAGCAAAGGCTTTTACTTTGACCAGCTTTCATCTGCCATACTTCTGTGAAGCCTCTATAATGTCCACAGTTTAGGTGTGAAATTTCTAAGTGTGAAATCCACTCTCCTTTAGCACATCTTCAGCTAATCTGCATATAGGAGACTCACATAATTCAAAGACTTCTATCTCTTTTCACTGCTTCTACAAGCTTCGCTGAAAAAGAGTCGCTTTGTCAGAACTGATTTTCTAACTGTATTTTATCTGGTCCTACCATTTCTCTAACTTCAGCGTGTGCATTTTATTAAGCCTTCCCTGTAAACTAATTCCACTCACATACATATCAAATTCGTTTGCCAGCTTTACAGATTACAACCAGACACACATAAAATGTTTTAGACAACTAAAAATGGAAATGAGACGTATTGGCGATACGAAACGAAATATTGAAAGCGATATTTTTTGTCGTGTGAATTCTGAAACGTTATTAACCCAATAGAAAGTATCTTTCCCGCTCGGCTCTGCATGGCTGCTGGGCGTGCGTGTGTAAGGGAGACGTGGCACCACGCCATAGAAACCTCGGGTCCCTTTAAAGAGCAGAGGGAAACCTGCAATGGACGGGGGTGGGGGGGGGTTGGCGTTTCTAGCAACAAAGGAATCAGGAAGAGGTAGGGAAAGAAAGGGAAGCATGCAGCCGAGCGCAGCTGGAGGAGGCTGGGCGCTGCCCCGCGGGCACGGTGCGCCGGCTGCACGCCAGGGACGGGGGCCGGGGCCGCCCGCCGCGCTGCGCTCGGTCCCGGCCAGCCGCGGCCTCGCAGGGACAGCGTATTCTTCTTTGGACGCGAGCAGCGATGCCGATGTTTGCAAAAACAGCCGCCGACTGCAGCGAGAGCAAGCGCGGGCTGTGCAGAGCCCCTCCTGGCCAGCACGGGCAGCGGCGTGGCCGCGGGGCCGGGCGGGAAGCGCGCAACTTCGGGGGTCGCGGGCGGGAGGGGGCAGGCTTCGGGTGGTTTTTTTATTATTCTCGCCGTGAAATGAATTCTCGGCTTATTTGCATGAGCCGAAGTTGTTTTGAGTGATTTGCCTGTTAACAGTGTTATGCAAATGTTAGCTAGCTATTTAAAGGGGGAAATAGAAGGAAAAAAAAAAGCCATGTGTTCTCACAGCGCCGGGGAAATCCTATGTCCCTTTGCATTAGCGAGATGAGATCACAGCGATTACTCACCTGCCTGGCCTCTCCTACACCCTTGAGCAACGCACAGGACTATCTTTCCCAGCCCAACCTTAAACACTTGGCAAACATGGCTGATTTAAACAAATCAAAAGTGGAAGAGCTTCTGATGCAGTCACGGGCTTACAAAAACTGTGTCATTCTGTCACCGGGATCACAGACAGAGAAACACGAAATCGGATATTAAGGCGGGATCCCCCCATTTGCCTCAGCAGCCGGAGCGCACGGGAATCCCACCGCCCGCCGGGTGGCAAGACGCCGCGCAGCCGCCACGGAAGCAAAGCGGGGCGATTCGCGGGTTTACAAAATCTCGAAAGCGAGGCATCTGAACTTAGAAAGCGCAGTCGGGGAGGGGGCAGAGAAAAGAAACCCAACAAACACACCCNGGAGCGCGGCGCGGCGGGGCGGAGGGGGCGCGCAGCCACACGCGGCGGCGCGCAGCACCCCGCGCTCGGACTGCGAGCAGCGGCGACGATGTGAGTGAGGAGCAGGCGGCGCCGCTCTCCACGCTGCTGCCGCCGCCGCCGCTGCTGCCCCCGGGCTGGGACAGCTCCGCCGGCGNGAGGGCGAGGGCGCGATCTGGCGTTCAAGTTTCCAAACATAGCCGGCAGCGCGGTCCGCCCGCGCCCCGCCGCGCTCCAGCTGCGGCCGGGCAGCGCGCCGGGCATGCGCGCCCCNCGTACCGAACTGCGAGCTCACGAGGCAGCCGTGGCGGGTGGAAGGTGACACCCCCATCTTCCTCCGTGCACCTCCGCCTCCTCCCGGAGGAGGAGCAGCAGCAAGCGGAGAGCTAGAGAGTGCAGGGAAACAGAAGCGGCTAGAAGGCGACCCCCACCCAGCCCCCCGGAGGAGCAGTGGAAGCGGTTCCCACCCCACCAGGGCAGCAGCGGCAGGACCAGGTAGAAGAAGCCGTCTCCGGCAGCAGGAGCGAACTAAAAGCAGGCGATCCCCCTGCTGAAAGGGGCGACAGGATCAGGTACGGAGAGCCACCCCCCTGCAGCCCGGGGGGGAAGACTGAACCAGCCCCTACCCCGGCGGCAGCAGCAGCTCCCCGGCCAGCAGCACCATGTCCGCCGCGCAGGTGTCCTCGTCGCGGAGGCAGTCGTGCTACCTGTGCGACCTGCCCCGCATGCCCTGGGCCATGATCTGGGACTTCACGGAGCCCGTTTGCCGGGGCTGCGTTAATTACGAGGGCGCCGACCGCATCGAGTTCGTGATCGAGACGGCCCGGCAGCTGAAGCGGGCACACGGCTGCTTCCAGGACGGCCGCTCCCCGGGCCCCCCGCCGCCGGTCGGCGTCAAGGCAGTGACGCTCTCCGCCAAAGAAGCGGCGGCGGCCGCGGCGGCCCAGCAGCAGCTCAACCATGTGGATGCCACCTCCAAGGCAGCCTCGGCGGGGCTGACCCAGTCCAGCCTGGACCGCTATGGGCTCAGCGCCG